>UZAN01049459.1:6609-22119 GCA_900618425.1 Echinostoma caproni
AATGCGATCAATGAATTATACGCTTTCTTATTTTGAATGAATTATTACTCACTCCACTTTAATCCTGCTGACAATTTGACCTGATTTTGGTCCTGGATCCACAGCGAATTGCAGCATTTCTGAGATATGGTTTGATTGTTTTTCTCTCAGTGAAACTCCTTTTGTAACTGAATCTGATATCAGCCTTATGGGGATAAATTTCTGCTGGACATCTTTAGTTTTCACATGCTCTCAAACATGAAAATATTTAAATGAATAAAAGTTTGTAGTAGAGTAATCAATTGGAGCATATGATTGAGTTCGGTGTGTGTAGAAAGAGATAGAGCAGAAACTAGAAACCTAAACGCTATTATACCGCTGTTTTCTCCTCGTTCGGTTTCATCAACCAGGATGAATCCGCAAGCCTATCTAGTGAATGAACCCAGGGCCCAGCACGTAGAAACTTAGCGTACTACCCACTTGACCAAAAGGCAGATGATCAAAGAGTTTCACTTTGTTTATTACTAACATAGATAAAATCTTGGGGTGTACAGGGTAACCGGTAGGAGTAGCACCTCTAACTCGGAGGACTGCCGGCCCCTTTGGGCATCCTCCGTTCTTTGCTCTCTACTAGGCGCTCAGCTCTCACCTGTGGCTCCAAGAAACTGTTTGGATGCAATAGCGGCCACAATCCGGTAAACCGCTTGATAGGGGGGCCAAACCAGGCTGAAAGTAACCGGGAGCTCACCTTCCGGCGAGTCGGTTTCTAACGTACGTTTTGGGTGGACGAAGTCACCTTCACGACTCAACGGTCAAGGCAATGACTCCGTACTCATCAGGGATACATGGACTCGTGTTCAGCTAGAAACTGTCCATGACTTATGAGCTCCCCCTCCCCCCAGAGGGCCACCGGAAACCAGAGGCTATCTTTCTGATGCTTGTAGTCAGCACTTGGATGTGCGAAGGCTATAGATGCCACGGCTACCCAAAGCCGGGTGACGCTGGGGACGTTTCCTGTACCAAACTCCCAAGAAATTTCCTGGATATTTCCTTGATATCCATGAAGCCGGCTTATCCTATCCCAGAAGCCAGCCGCCGTAAAGTAAGTAACACGGATAAACCAAGCTTTGTATGTTAGTTAGTGATGATGAACGGAATATACGATGAATATACGATCTTAAAGGAGATAAGTTGGTAACCTTAACCACTTGTTGAGTGATAGCTGCCCAATTTTCGGGAGCCATCTATATGTTAATAATTCTAACCTCTGAGACTAGTGCTACGATGAGTCAGGCAGAATGACTGCAACAAACTTCGGAAGATGGCTTGTGCTGTGTTGTGAATATAGAAAGTAAAACTCTCTGCTCAGCGGCTCGATGATCACGTGGGTAATTTGCCTAGCTGTCATACTTGGAATCAAATCTTTCCACAATTTGAAGAGCACTATACTGTCAGTACATTATTCGTTCGAGTGAAGCACGTAGATCTGATATTTGTCATTATTTACAATCGGGTCTGAGATACCTATCTACGCATCCTTCAACCATTAGATAACGGTCCGATACTTGATCAAACATTGAGACTCCCAGGCGCATTATGAACAGGATGGTCATTAAATTAGCAGAAATCGAAATGAATAAACGGCACCAATAGAGATGGATCATATGGTCAAACGCACAAACCAACCAGTGTCAACGTTTGTGCTTTTATGGTTCTTTCCTGAATGCACCAAAGTTGATCTATTCGGTATTGATTTCTCGTATCGTATGGGAGGGTCATCCGGAAACCGCAAATTTCGCACTTCTGGTTAACATTATCTGAAAGTATTGAAACAAAACGGTTTATCGGATACCTCAGATGAGACATCTTTTTCAGTTCAGTTTTTAACAACCATTAACCATACACTTTCGTGAGCCGGTATTTTTGCGGTCTTTTAGTCGCCCATTTGGATAAAAGAGCAGATTGAAGATCGGACTGATGAGAGCAGATTCAAAGGGAAGACAGCGAACTCATGTAGACTACGGTTGCAAGAAGATTGAGTAAATGCACGAACACCATTGTTTGAGACACTCGACCATATCGCCCAGAGTCTCTAACCATCGGTTACAATGATCTCGGGGTTCCCATCCAGAAATCGTAACGGAACTTATGTAACCCAGTTTCCTGGTTAGGGTTTTCACACCCTCATACCAGGTCTTAGCTTGACCACCCTTGACCTTTGTCCAACCGCTACCTGCCTAGGCAAACATCGCTCGCCGTGGTGACCTATTTGGTGACATGAGCAACACATGTCTCAACCAGCGTAATCTACGCAGGTCGACCACTTGCTCCAGTGGACAGGCAAAAATTACGCATAACTCTACGCATAAACTCAGCATTGCTCATCCGGTTACCCCATCGGACTCGTGCAATGTGACGTAGATAGTGGTGTTCGAACACCGACGATCTATTTGTATCCTGCTCCCATAGTGGCCAACTTAAACAAGATATTTGGCAAATTTGGGAAGCGCATTTTCTTTTCTTATTGAAAATTAAAGTTCTTGTGACAGAACTATAATGAATCGTTTCAAACTGAATCCATTTTAATTTAGTTCTCTAATATTTAACTGATATAAACGCTGAACTATACAACTCGGGTGCACTTCGTCAGACTTTGTTGCTATCGTGAACAATGATTTCATAACCGATTGAGCAATGCATATAGATCGCTATTGGTACAGAAAAATATATTCATATATTCGAGCCAACCACGGAGACGTTTCTTAGATCACAAGTGGAGTTTATTCAAATGGTATTGTGCCAAAATTCAAAACATTTTCGCTTATTACCACTCGAGATTCTTTCGCCTAGAACCTCTCTTAATTCCAATTGATAATGAACAATACACAGAAGACAGTGTTTTATGACTCGTGTGAGGTACACAAGTATGACTCGAACTCTGTTCTGCAGTCTATCAGGCATCAGTAGCAGGGTCGGTTCACTCAGGTAATGCGACTCACAGAAAAGTGATCAAATGCTGTCGATGTGATTATTCAAGTCACAAAACTGCATCATTTTCCAACCAAGAACAGCTGAGGTTATTCTTAAGAATAACCTCATTATGCCCGAAAGCCTCATCTACTCGGTAAACCACAGTATTCCATAAACTGGCTGTAAGTTGTTTTACCGTTTTTCGATTTGATCACGGGTCACACCTCCGAAGTAATTTCAGTCTGTGAAAATATACGAACAAAACGTTGTTGTGACAGACAAGCAGGTTTATTATTCGTGTGTTAAAATTCTGACCGTTTCAATATGAGAGTTAATTTGTTTAGTTCTACTTTCTTGGGTTCATTCACTGCATGACCGTATCACATTTTATTGGTTTCCAATCTCATTTCTGAAAAAGAGGCAATTTCTAGGTTGAACGAGCTCGATTGGAGTTGACAGGGCATCAACTAATGGTTACTTCGAAGTTATCGGGTCTGAGTGACTGTCCCAGGATATCCCCTCTGACCAACCCTGATTTCTGAATTGATGACCAACACCAGCGAGGGTTGATTGGCACAGTGAGAGGACATGCAGTTTCGATAATCACAACGAGCCCTTCGGAGAGGTACCACTGATGAACTGCAAATATAAGAAAAAAATCGAGTTTGCTGCTTCTCAGCTGTTTGGAGGTTTGGACAAATTTAGATACAGGTAGAGTCCAAAGGAAGTTCAGTTCAATCGACAACAAAGAAATACATTACTGGAATAAAGCTTTGCAATCTGAATTTGAATTTTTTTCATGGCTCACTAAATTTGCCTTTCTGAAGAGTGAGTGATGGAATAAGACCAAGCGTGATCAATAGCGGGCAAACTGGGAGAAAACTGTCTACAAGGATCCGTGAAAACCAATCGGCAGTCAGGAGACATGACTCACTATCGTTGAGTTCCCTCCATGAAGATCAAGTAGGACATCAGTTTGACTTCAAATCAGTGAGAATTATGAACCTAGCCCGGTCAAAACACGCCAGAGGCTTGGCATTCTTCAATCAACTCACTTGACAGAAACATCGCAATTGATCGGGTGTCCGCGCCAATGCAACTCAAGGATCAAATGACATAACCAAAGGGTCACACCGTGACCGGAGAACGGACCAAAACCGCAATCAGGACTAATGGACAATATCCAACCCTCAATCCTTTGCACCAGTTCAACGGCGAACCGAGTCGAACACAGCGAGAGAAAGGGACAAAAATGGTCGGTGGACAAGAGCACATATATAAACGAACAGGTACAAGCAGAACACTGCCAATTCACAAGCACTGACGCTGTCAGCTCGGCTGGAGATGGAAAGTTTGCCATGCGATTGCCAAGCTCGGCCAACAGGCTAAATGTAACTGTGATCAAAGCAGTTTTGAAAGTGTGACAAAAGTGACCAATATTATTCATCTACAAGGTAATGCAAGCCTGAACTTGAATTCGTGGGAAACATTGCAGTTGTCACCGCTTTAACCAGCGCAACGGATGTGTGCCGATCAACTACAAACTAAAACGACCATGATAAGAAAGTGGTCACCAAAAAATTAGCTGTTGATAGTGACCAACGACTTCATCTTGCTTGTGGGAAATATGTTGGTAAGGGAAGAGAGACGTGGTCAGTCAAAGGCTGCCTGAAGTGCGGTGGTTGGGGGACAGGAAAAGAATTCGAACACAACCTCAAGGCCTGTGCGCAGATATCCCGGGTCGCTTGAACCACGGATACTGAGGTAGCAATCAGCGTGCAATTGCTAGTTACATAGTGAGGCAGAGACTATGGATTCAGAACAGAACTCAGTAAACCCCTAAAAATATAACAAAACCCCAAATTGTGGTCAAATTGGTGTTATACATGCTTTTTGCTTTTTGCCAGTGAATCGTCATGCGCTGCATTATAATCCTCTATTCGTGCAAAACATAACAGGTAGGCCTCCACTTCTGTAGAAATAGATGGATACATCACGCAACCAACCGCACTAGACGGTTTCTAGCTGTGACTGCGGTTTGTCACGTTCGCTTTCGGTGCAAATCGCATTCCGCCAAAGTCCGCGCATACCGTATCCACGACTTACAGGCATTCATAAAAGTATTGCTATCCAGTTTAAGTAAAACTCTGATGCGAGCTCAGATGACAAAAAGCTTGTGCGCAAAAAAATTAGAAAAATTGAACTCCTAGGATGGTGATGATCGGATGGTATAATTCGTAATCCATATTCTCGCAGTTCGTCTGTATGAACCATTATCTCGTACCCCTCATTATTCATTGTTAGCTTTTGTTTTTCGAGTCTGGATAATGACTTCATTTATAATGACAAATCGAACGAATACTAATCAAAGACTATCATTGTGTAACATGAAGAAAACATTTCTCAAGGGAGTATAATGAAACATGCCTGTTTAGCACTATCTATTATACACCTAGTATAAAATCAAAATGGAAATGGTCCAGATTGAATTACTTGGGCACACTCTTAATGTATTAACAGAGCTAAATGAACTCAGTTTGATTCAGACCACGTAAATAATAATGTGTTGATGATCCATACAAAGAACGAATTCCATCATCAGCTTACACTATAGTCACTATTGTCCTGAAACTAATACTGATTTCAAAGGGGTCGTGTCGAAAATACTTTGGGTTAGATGTATCCATGTGAAATTCAACCAAACAAAAGCTGGGTGAATGGAACGGAAGCGTTATCAGCATAACCGCTTTAATAATAGAGTAGTATGTAGATAAATTATTCATATAAAAATCAACTGTTCAGAATATTGGCTAAATATTATAATGTGACTCAAAGAAGTGTTCGGAATCACAGCAATAGACCACCGCCGCTGCAAAATATGATCATTCAGGGAAACTGCGATGATGAGTGATTGCAATCACGAAATCGTGACAAGTTGATAGAAATAGAGACATCACGATTGCATGTCCATGGCCATTTTCCGTTCAGAAGCGACGTGGCATAAAAAACGTGATGCACGTGAAAGAACCAATTGCAGCTGCTCAGTATATTCAATAAACATCTACTTCACTTAAGTGACAAAGTGGGGAACAAAGAGTGACCTGAAAACCAAAGAATTCAAACAAAATGAGGCCATTTGTGTTCCCTTCAGCAGCTGTTGGTAGATTTTATACTCAAATTTGAAGTAAATCTAAATGCATACTTCCATGAGTTCGTAAATGACAACTGGTTCCATTAGTTGGTTTGGTGGGTGCTCAGTTATTAATTTCCCCAACGTGGATATTACCAGATCCAATTTGGTCGAAGTTGACAACGCAGTGACATCCAACGGGATTATCACTTCGTCTTCATGGATGTTGACAGTTTGAAGCTTGTCCAGGAAATGCTTCGAGTTCATGACGCTACGTTTTTGTCCTGAGATGAGCGGCTTCAGTCATTTCCGTAACTGTCTTGCTAACTTGTATGTGACTGTGCCTGGAACGGAGATGATCGGCTTCAGGGGAATTCCTTCCTTGTGTACCTTCGCCAGTCCATAGAATTGTGCAATACCGGAGTTTTGGCTCTCATTCTACACTACTTCTCTTTGGTTATTTAATGCAGTTCTCCCGGTTGTTTCAATGTGGTGTTGATTTTGCTTCCCAGTTTTGAAATGGGGTTCTTTTCGATCTTGTGGTAGCTGTTTTTCTGTTGGAGTAGTTCTTTATCCTTTTGAATGTAGTTGGTTTTTTCCATAACCACAGTAATTGGTCTTTTATCTGCCGGTTGTTTTGTCCATCCTCAGTGTTTTGAGTTCTTTGTCCTCACGGTTTGATAACATGTTGGGACGATTGTTTGTTCGATGGTTTGTCTTGCATTCTCAGGTATCATGGAAGATTTGAGAGTCTGTTCAGGTCCCGCCAAGTATCCCTTGCTTGTGGCATTTCTGCCGTTAAAGTAAAGTCCCTCAATGGGGATTCGTTTTTCATTTTGTGCAATCACGCGATTGGAGATATTGCGGACCCAGGTTTCTTTTGTATTGAATAACACCCGATCATCCAACTTGTGAGGCTTTCTTGAAAGTGCCCGTTTTCCTTCACAGTTTCTGATTGGTGATAGTTTCGGTAATCACTATTTTAGGAACGACCACGGTGGTGTTTCCATCGTAAAACTGAATCGAGAAATGTGACAATGACATTTCAATTGTTCGAAGTCAGTTTGCATTTATTACGTGTGAATGTAATACGTTAATCTTATTGCAGCCGGTTTACTTTGTGTGGTGGAAGTGTTTAACTGAGAGCATATGATTTCAGTAATAAAAATTATCGAATTCAGAGTTCACACAAAAAAGTGCATTCTTGAAAACACTCCAATATTGGAAAATGTAATTTTTTGTAAAATTCGGCAACTAATATAAAATTTATGTCATATTTCAAAAGCCCTCGTAACTTTATTTCTATTACAGTTTGTTTGATAGAGATATCTCATTCCGTTCCGAAAATATGGCCGAAACGGTCATTTTGATTGTTCAGTACTTGAAGGTGCTTGTTCTGTGGTCGTGTCACAGAGATGGAATATAACCTGAAAGTCTGGAACAAACTGGATGTGAATCTGGTCAACACTGATACGTACATTGATTTTGCATAATCTATTGGCGTCACCGTGCAACAGACTGAGGTGTAGCCTATGAATTTTATTGCAGCATCGTGCTACGCATATGAGAAATGGCTCAAACATTGATCGCGCATGATTCATCAGTATCAGCGGAGGGGGAGGAACACACACACAGACGCGTATACTTGCCTGCAAGATAAACAACCAATATGCATATAATGGAAATTGATGCATGTGTGACCGAGATACGTCTCACAATCGTCTCCCCGAGCTTCAGCAGTCGGTAGAAAAATCTATACTTCATGGCGGTCATTCGGACATCGCTGGGAGGCTTGTCGGTGTCAATGAGGTCAAGAAGACGCCTTGAACTGATCATCAGATATCTTGAAATGATATTCGGACAACTTGAATTGGAAAACATATAGATCAGAACCATCGATAAAGTGACTGCAGCAAATCACTCCCCAGGAAGGAAACTGAACTAATTTATCAAAGTAAGATCCTGGAATATCATCCGTTTATCGGTTGCTGTATTGGAAGTTCACATTAAACCTCTCACTATCAACACAAATTCATTCACTCACATTTTCAGTTTCAGTTTTTACAACCGTTAACCGTGCACTTTCGTGCGGCGGTTCGGTTTGCTGTCTTTTGGCCGCCCATTTAGACAAAGGAGCAGATTGAATAATGACAGCAAAGCCAAAGGGAAGAAAGAGAACTCAAATAGACTGTGATTGCAATACTATTGAGTAGATGCAGGAAAGCCATTGTTTGAGACAGCCATATCACTTAGAGTCTCCATCCACCGGTTACATTGATCTCGGCGTCCCCATCCAAGAATCCTAACGGGATCAATGTGACCCGGTATCCGGGTTAAGCTTTTCACATGAGATATATATGTGCCTGTTTAAGTCTCGACTGAGAAGATTAAACGAAATGTTAACATCTCGCGATATTTGTCTTCTTTCTGTTTTGATGAATTGGAACTCAATGCTTCAAATAAGTGAGGCGTTGCTAATCCAATTTTATAATCCCATTCTGTGCGCCTAAAAATTGTTGATCCATTCAGTTCACTTGTCGTGGAGTTAACCTATATTTTTTAATTCTAATAGTCCCTGTCTAACTGTACATGTCCGTTCACTAGGATTTACAAATCTAATGTGCTATAAATGTGCTTGTTTGTTTTACTTCAGCAATTGAGAAGATTAAACGAAATGTTAACATCTCGCGACATATGTCTTCTTCCGGCTTTGATGGAATCTATTTTTATCCTTTTCCCGCAGTGGCCAACTCTCTGCATCGTAAAGCAGCACTGATTGAACTGCTGTTGCGTATACTCGACCCTTCACAGACAGCTGGAATTTGTGACGGCGCCACAGATGGATCAATTTGGCAAATGCCAAACGAACCTTCTGTATGTGTGCCGGCACTTCATCTGTAACGCGTCCGCCAGGTGCGATATAGCTGGCCGGATAGTAGAATTTATCTACCTGCTCTATTACTTCCTCAGTCAGGATGAGGTTGGGGACTAGACCAAACCAATCTTGTAGCAGCATTTCACATTTTGAAGATGCAGAACGCATACCACACATAGATAGATAAACAAGCACTCAAACTATCCAGAGAAGCTTGTAACTTACCTGAATCTTCACTTACTAGCATAATGTCGTCTGTAAACTACAAGTCAGACAGTCACCCATTTGAGAGTAGGTCGTTACCATTATCCTCGCACCAGGATAGAGCTATTTCAAGAATTAATTCTATGAAAAAGTTAGACAGAAATAGAGAGAGGGTAACCCTGATGAACACCAATTTCGGCAGTGAACTAGGGCGAGAAAGCGCTGTATGCTCGAACCCGGTTTCGGCTGTTACCATAAAGAGATAGCAAAGTTCAAACGAACTTCTTGAGTACACCTTGCAAAGAAAGGCAGCACCAGATTTTAGAGCGGTCGACGGAGTCGAAAGCCGCTTTTAGGAGTTTTGTTAACACCAAAATCAAGGTTGTCTCCATCCTTAAAAGCCGATGGACAGCCCGTCCGGGCCGGAAGCTCAATACCTTTTGAGGTAATTTACCTCCCGAGTAACCTCCTTTCAGATGGAGGTGTGATATCAACTGGCAGTATTTAACCATTTGAATCAGATAGGTCTTGTGTTGACGAGGGTTAGCTGAACTTTACCTTTAAATTTTGTGTCCAATCTAAACAGCGTTGCTTAGTATGAATCAGTGTCGTCAGACTCCTTAATTACCTTACTTACGCCTACTTTCCTTGGACCCGCATTCCTAATTAAACGAAAAAGATTGCGACCATTAGTGACAGCCACAGCCTTCTTCACTTCTCTGCACTTCCCTGTCCACCACTTCTCGCGGTCATTTCCCATACTCTGGATTAGCTGGTGTTTATGGAATTTAGGCGCCTTGTCGTATTTGGCATCCGAAGGAATGGCTTTCCGAGCGATCAGCAGGGCGATCGAGTTTGGAGAGCTCCATCGCTTTTGCTTTGATTGTGAAACAGAACCCGTGGTTGTTTGGATTGACATTTTGATCCCTTCCTTGAGTGCCGTCCAGTATTCAAAGAGCCCTTTGGCAAGTGGTTGAGCATAAAGGCGACCAGATAGTTCCGTTTCACTGACACCGTATTGTGGTCATCCGTTTTTGGTGGCTTTTCTACGAACTCTTACTAGGCGATGGGGGAATCTGGTTCGTAGGCGAGCATGATCCGTGTCCAGTAGTGTTGACCAGTAGAAGAGGCAATCTTCAATAGATCCCCGCCACCGGTGGCTAGTGGCGATATGGTCTATTTGAGTCTAGCGATGTGAAGAAGTTGGCGGTTTCCATGTGAGGTGGTGTCGTTTCTCGTGCGAGAAGTTGGTGCTTGACAGAAACAGTCCGTGGTCAGCGCAAAATTGGAGAAGGCGTTCCCTACTGTCCGTCCGGTTAGCCTTGATTGCATGTGAACTCCCAAGTAGCGTTTCTGATTCGTCTAGGGATCCCACTTGAGTATTGAAGTCTCCAGCGACTACCACGATGTCCGCTGACCGAGCACTTTGGAGATATTGAGAAAGGTCCTTGTAGCATTCATCCTTCATTTCTGGCGAACTGCAATCAGTCGATGCATACACGTATACGACGAATCATTGACACTTTCTTCTGTATCTGTTGACCCGTACTGAACCATTCAGACATATAGCGCAAAGCCGGCTACTAACTGGGATCCAGTCGAGAAGTAAAAGCTAGGCCTTGGCAATGAGCGCAATCCCAACATCAGCAACATCGCGAGCTTTGGATGCCGAATCGCCCGACACACGGAGAGTAATGCCTGAGGACTAGGTCGGATCTGGAGATCGCCAGATGATGATTAAATTAAGGTCTTGTACGCGTGTTTCGAAGACAGCATACATTTAAATTAAAAGTTTCGAGGGTTCTAGCTAAGGCAGCCTTTTGACCAGTCTGATGGAGCATGCGGACCTTTATTGCGGCTAAGTGAAAAGAGGATTTTGGTTTCAAAAATGGGATAGCTTCTAATTCGACCTGATTAGTTGAACGTTGAGTAATATTCCATTGGTAGAGTAAACAGGATGCATCTCCTAATATTTAAGAGTGAGAAAAGTAACTGGAAAGATGAGAGAGTTTTCCGAATGGATACCTAACACTTTAAGGCACGACATACTTTGCGGTAGCCCACACCGACGAAGGGGTTTTCTTTGGGAACCCTAACAGGAGCGTTCGACTTAAAATTTTGACCCACAAGACAGTGGGGCGTAAATCCAGCACAGGAGCGTGACCGAAGCACTCGTGTGGGCACTTCTAGAGACCTCACAGTCTCACGGACTACTTACTGCAAAATATTCTAACAAGACATGGTTAGCAGCACCTAATCCACCAAAAAATCTAATCTAATAGATCCATGAAGAAACTGGTTCCGAAAAGGATATCCAAGTAAATATACCCGGCGTTGCAAATGAGACATTTGCTGAGAAAACACTGTTCCTTTTCACAGTCATATAAATAAACTGACAAGGGATTCCCAGGTACTCGTATACGACGAGCGGCAAGGATCACCAGGGTAATCTTGTCAAGTTATTCACATACTGCGGACTGTAATATATATACATATGTGTGTTTATGTGTGTGTGTAACGTTATACCCGTTCGTAGTAGTTGCTTATTTCCATCAAACCACGAGAAAAGTTTCCAATCACGGTAGAGATCAACACACTAGACGATTGATTGAGAGAACACTATGGGCCACACAGATGACAATCGATAGTGACTCAGGTCAGTCCAATTGCACAATCAATGCGCTGAAGATATTTTGTTCTTTCTACCAAATGAAAGGAATATTATCGAAAGAGATCACGTTTAAAACACTAGCAATGCCAACACAACTCTACTTGACTTCTATAAGCTCCTTTTATAGATCGAGAGTGTTTATGAATCTATTAAGCTTCTTTCAGACTGGAAGGTCGATAGAGAGAGTTTTTCAGCCCTTAGCGATTCAACAGTCCATCAATATTTGAGCGTGTTAGACCTTGACGCACATCAGTTGAGTTCGGGGAGTGGGAGCTTCAAAGGTACACTTTCACATAGCCAGGTAGTACAAAAAACGTGCGACGCTATTGTGTACCTTTTGTTAGCCGTTGGAGCAAAAAGCACTTTTGTCAATCACTTCGGGCAAATAAGCTCAACGAACTTAAATGTGATTGATTATCTCTATCATACTAACGCAGTTTCGCGATGGCTTTCAAGCATCTGTCAGGAGATAATATCTATAAGTGAATTCCAGTCAGCGTTCCACTGCGGCTGGAGAGATCTCTGAGACTGAACTCTTCTACCTGATACAATAAAATAGTGAAATTGCTAAGTTTCTATGAATGGAGGCTTATTCTTATCAGAACAAATTTGTTTGAAAGTGTAGTAACCGCAGGAAGGATTTTTAGATGAAAATTGAAACCAAGTGATTTCTAGCAAGATGATAGACATGGGACTTTCACCGAGTTTGACTGTTGCGATATTGGTTTATTTAAGTTATCACTTTTGACATTTCATATGCATTCGCTTACGTTGAGGTTAAAGTAATTGCTTGAAGATCATCACAAATTGTACAAACGTTATGACATGGAATGCAAAAGTGGAAACCTAAGTTGTTTACACCGTAAACCAAAGAGAAAATAATTTGCAAACCGAAATCAGAAAACAGTACAGTCACTACCTTCTCCCAGGATATCTGAAATAAATGCAAATAAGTAAAGCTGTTATAAATGGTACAGACGTAACTAGAATGTGCTATCACATGGAAATGTCGGAGTGCAAGGTGTGAGTGTTAACCGTAACTATTTCTTGGGTGTCGTGGTGCAATAAATACAGGAAAAAACTGTACCATGTGGTTTCTTTCTTTGAACTTTCTTGACTCGTATTGTTCGGTTTAGTCAGAATGTGTAAACTAACGTACGTTAATCTTGACAGCGGTCGCGGTCAGAAGCAATCTACTGGAGAGGAAACTGGACCATCGATTTTGCTGTCAGAGTGGTACCAATAGAACTAAAAAGTATTTGATGAGCTATTCTCATGCGTCTGGGTTGTTTTTTTATTGCCCTGAACGAATATAAATCAGCTCCATGTAATTGATCCTCTGCACACATTGCATGTACTATAGTTGCACGTGACCACCGAAATTTGAAGAGCATTGGTTTTGCGATCATTTTGTCGTCGAATTTCTGCTCAATTTCTTCTAAGCTATCGGACATCGATCAACTGATTCACTACGGTGAGTACTCCAAATGTTGTGTGCTACCTTTCTAAGAATCCTGGTTACAAGAATAGGTTGACAACGAATTGATCCAGATCGAAGGCTTCCAATTATTTCGTGCAGATAGACCTCCAGGAAAGAAAACTAAAGGTGGCGGCGCCATCACTTATGTGCGCCGGTCGTGGTGTAACTCCACCAAATACATATTCACTCACTGCACAAACATTTCTTGTATTTTTGTGGAATTTAAACCACGTTTTCTTCTGCGTTGCTCTTCGCCCATCTTTTCAAATCTATACATCACTCCCAACTGTACAACTAGTGAGTTGTCTACCTTCCTGGATATATTCTATCCAGTAATGGAGAAATCTGTAAATCTGTGTTCAGGCTGAAAGCGTGTTTATAACTCGCTAAAGCTTAAATACAATACAATACAATCGTTGCTGGCAATCTCAACAGATCGGATGTGAGTTTTTACACACTTATGTACCTTCAGAACATTGTTACTTTTTCCACTCGAAATGATTCCTCCCTGGACCACTTTTTTCATTTACGAACCATCTTTTTCCGTGCCTTCAAACATGCACCAGTAGGCAATTCCGATCACTGTCTGATTAAAGTTTTGCGTACAATATATAGTAAATGCAAGCAACAAATCCTGACGAAGAACAATGCACATAAGATAAGTATACGACAAAATCATCGGGCCAATTTGATGGAATTAAAATCCATGGTTGCCGGTACGGACTTGCAGGTACACTCTGATCCTGATATTTCAGTCTTCTGTGAGAACCTTACCAATTATCTCAACTATTGTTATGATGTGTGCTTCTTTCAAGAAGGGTTTAACTACAGTCCAATTACTTCATCTCTGATAGACTGAAAGGTTTACGTAGATTGAAAGAAATGGCTTATCGCCCAAGAGATAAACTGACGGTCAACTCTGCCAACTTTCATATCAGAAGCGAAGTAGCCCATCTCAATCATTTTTATGTTTACACTGTGCTAGGGGGAAAATCCTGCCGTCAGCTATGGAACGGACTGAAGTTTCTCTGTAGTCATTCAACTTTACCTGCTACAGTCTCGTGACATAAATGAGCTCAACAAATCATTTGGTTCAGTGAAAAACGTTGTGCAAACTTGACCGAGTCCAAACACAACGTCACTCGATTTCCACCTTCCTGTGTCTATCTATGGAGCAAGTTTTAAAGGAGTTAAATGCTGTCAATGGAAATAAATCCGCTGGTCCTGACGAGTTAGCTGTATTGGTCCTTAAAACATGCAAGTCACCTCGCACAAACCGTTCCATTCATCTTTAATACATGTCTGTGAGAAGGAAAACTAGTTAGCACATGGCGTGATGTTCGCATCACTCCAGTACGCAAGAAATAAAAGGGTAAGTTTCGGCCTATTGCTTCATCTTAACTATTACTAAAGATTTTTGAGCGAATTATTCCTAAGCACCTATCCTCTAATCTTGAATTTGGTGATTCCAATCAGTTTGATTATTGTAAGTGTTGCTCTACTTTAGACGCGGTTGCCTGTCTTATACATTCTGTTTTATCCACTATAGACCAAAAACACAAAATGGTTCACGTTTGTTTCTTGGACTACACGAGCACGTTTAAGTCTGTTGATAGAAACATCCTATTGTCACTGTTACGGCAATCTAATCTCCCACCACATCTTTTGAATTGGATGCACGACTATTTTACCGACCGACGCCAATTCGCCTGTCTCAATGATATTAGGTCTTTCATTGTTACTGTAAACCAGGATGGATGCTGGGTGAACCTGTATCTTCTTTTCTGTTCTCTTTTCACATCCAAAACTTAACAATCACCCCAAATGTTTTCACTTTTAAATGTGTTGATGGCATAGTAGTTGGTGATGCATCTCACAACAACAACCCTTCAACGAACCCCTTCAATCAGCCATAAGTTCCTTTTATGAATGGTCCGATGGTGTCAACCTTTCTTTAAACCCAAAAAATGTATTGAAGTTTTGTTTTCAATTGACCGTAGGCCATCAACAATTTCTGAATCATTTGTTCCCAATATCCTTATCAATAACTTAAAAATTGAAAGGTCAAAACACTTCAAATATCTTGGATGTTTCGCATCTGCTGACCTCAAATGGTCCTATCAAGTAGAAAAAGCATTTCTTAAAGTCAGAAAGTTGACCTTTTATATTTCACACCTTCGGCATCTAAGGGTGCCATTGTA
>UZAN01049461.1:11737-22108 GCA_900618425.1 Echinostoma caproni
GCCACCCGAAACGAGCGAATCGACAATTACAGCCCGACAGACAATCCGCAGCTAACGGGAAAGGTACCCACCGCATGCCACAACGTCGGAGCTGTCGATCAACGCATCTCGCGGCGCGATCGGGTCAAACCAGTCGGAATGGCACGCGGAAGAAGAGGCAACGTATGTGCCAAGTGCGGACCAAAACCAACAAGGAATGACCCACAGAAAGAGGCATGAATCATCCCACCGCGCGGTTGAGAATTGACTGTATATAATCGAACGCATACACTGTTTGCTTTTGAATTGGATCAATAGACGTTTTTCCCGGCCAGCTCGCTTTCTCGCTACAATATGGCTGGGTGTCGCTAACAGTGGTTCTCGTGCATCTACTCATTATTCTCTTAACACCAGCCCTTATGATTTCTCTATCTTCTGCTTGCATTGGATTTCAACATTCCAGTCTTTATCCTTCTCCTTTGCGCAAATGGGGCACCATTAGACAGCAACGAAAACCGGTGCACGAAAGCGCATCGTTAATGGTTGGAAAAACGGAAACTGGAGTGAGACAAATGTGTGGTGGGGTGTACAGAATTAATGTACCGCAGGTTTTGTCGTAATCTTTGTAACAAGAGCACTGTATGATTACTTTTCCTGTAATGCATAGCATTGCTATTACCTGAGCGTATAGACAAACAAAATGAACGCTTCACTGGCTACAACTCATGGATTTTGTCCATCTTGACTATTCAATCACAAGTATTTGATCATTGATCGTCCTCGCTCAGGTACTATCAGTGCATTTTTCTTGGCCAGCGCTTGCCGCGAGCCTGGGCTGATCTATGTTAAAAAGCGAGGTTCGCATTTGTGCATTCGGTGTGCTTCAGGCTTTTCGAACTCCAGCACGTTTTCCAACCGACGGTCGTTTCAGTATCACGCTGCTGTAGATGGTCCGGTTGTCTTTTCTTTTATCCGATTAGTTACTATCCGTTGTAGAATGCTTTGGTAATTCTGTTCTCACGCAATTATTTCAATCAATATGAAAATAAATGAATGTAATTTATTGCTTTCTTTTCCTCGTTCCGTTTTCTTCTGCCCGCTAGCTCACCGACCTTGCGGCCGGAGGCAACGAGCTCTACGAAGCATGCTTCGCCATTCCGTGAAAGTAAGTAAATTCACAAACAAAGTCCAACTGCTTTCACTGCGAGCAATTCCGGTTGATTGCTGCTTTTCTACTCACACCATTTCGCACTATAAGTTTGAGAACACAACCGAAGTTGTTTATGTGCTGATAGTGCTAGCGAGAATATGTTACACACTGGAGGTTTAGTTATTTTTACGACTACTACATGTCATTGATGGTAAATTGAGGAATTTGTTCTAGGAAACTGAAATGATGAAGGTGACATACTTACAAGGAGAAATAATCCATTTTGGATAATGCCGGAAAAGTAACGAGTGATTCATGCGAGGTATAGACGGGGGTGACGTAATCGAGTGAGAAGAAGGGAAATTGTAAGTGATCTCGATGATCCAATGAATTTTGCAACTATCTTTCTTATGTAATCACGTAGTTTTGTTTATGCAACTACTAATCGTGTACTTGTTGTCAGTAAGAGGTTGGGTCTGCGCTCCAGCACATCGCTCGGTGCTGCCTTATGACGCAGAGACTTGACCTTAACCAGTTCAGTTTGTACAACCATTAACCATACACTTCCATGCGGCTATTTAGGGTTAATTTCTTTTGAATTCTCAGTTAAATAAAAGATCGTGCATCAGAATCCGCCGTTGTTTTGACTAACATTTGGATCGCTTCCTTGATTATTGTCCAGTGCATGTTTGGCTTTTCCATCGTTGTGTACCAGATATATGGAGAATCTGTCTCGTAGAAGAGCACGGTCTGTGTCTAGCGGTGTTGACCAGTAAGGCTGGCGGTATTCAATTTATCATCTTCGCCAGCTGATGGCGATATCGATTTGAGCCGATCGATGCGAAGAGGTGGGCGGTTTCAATCAAGGTGGTGTCGTTCCTTGTGCGAGAATTTTGTGCTTGAAAGGAACAATCCGTGGTCGGCGCAAAGTTGGAGTAGACTTTCTGCGTTGTCCTCCCGGTTGGGTCATATCTCAAAGTTTCAAAGTTGGTGGATATAGACCATCAATACCGAACGACATCAATGCGGCAACGTACACTACTGACTGAAGCCCACTTGAGGGCACTGAAGGAACTAAAATCGAATGACAATGTGGTTGTTCTACGTCCAGATAAAGGATTCGGTGTTGTGGTGATGGATAAGGTTTGTTATAAAGAAAAACTGCTCTCTATTTTGAATGATGAAAGAAAATTCAGAGTGGATAAGACAAAGGATGATCCGCAAGAACTGGAGAAGAAAATCAGTGTCGAGCTGAAAACTTTGATGCAAGCGGAACTGATTGGTGAAACTACGATGTAACAATTACGACCGTGGAGGGGGGGTGGAGTCAAAAACCACAGATTTACGGTTTGCCGAAGCTACACAAAGAGGGCATTCCACTGCGACCCATTATATCTATGTGCAACTCGCCACAGCACAAATTAGCCAAGTCGTTAGCAGAAACTCTAAAACCGATGCGAGACTCCATTTCCCACTACAATGTGAAAGACAGTTTTCAACCATGCACATTATTGGAAGACAAAGATATTCAAATCAAACATATGGTTGTCAGGGATGTAAATGCACTTTTCACCAGCGTCCCTTTACTGGAGACCATTGCGATTATTCGTCAAACTATGGAAGAAAAGAACATTCACGGTGGACTACCAGCGGATGAACTGGAAAGGCTTTTGTTGTTGTGTACCCATAATGTGAAGTTCTTCTTTTTAGGTGAACGATATCAACAGATAGATAGAGTCGCTATGGGCAGTCCTCTGGGACCCATTCTTACGGACATTTTCTTTGAATATCCAGAACATCAATTGAGGGACGAAATTAAAAAGCTGGACCTATACTGCGGTATGTTGATGATAGTTATCATTTTTGATGCAAAGGAAGACAGGGAAAGATTATTTGAACACTTGAATAATCTTCACCCGAACATAACGTTGATACGCCACATTAAAACGCAAGACAGCATCGCCTTTTTGGATGTGGAAGTTTCACGTCGAACGGATGGATCAATCAGAAGATTTGTGTACCGAAAGGATACATGGTCCGGATAATATCTCCATTTTACTAGCTTTGCTCCAATGGGATATAGGATTGATCTAGTTCGAACGCTCTTCTACAGGGTGCGGCTGATTTGTACAACGGACACGTTGGATAACGAATATGACAAGATCAGAAAAGTTTTACACTCTAACGGATATCCGAAAGGGTTCATCTTAAAGCACTCCCAACTCAACCGTACTCGGGAAAAAACACTAGGTGCAGATAAGATGAGAGTGGTTCTGCAACTGCCCTTCAAAGGTGACGATATCAGCTGCCTGATCACCAAGCGACTAAAGTTGGCCGTTAGGCGCACCTACTACGTAGCTGACCCCATCGTTATTTTACAACCGCCCGTTCGCCAGTACCATCGGTGAAAGAACCGCTGTCTCCTCACGTCAAATCTAATTGTATCTATCAGTTCACGTGTGGATGCTCGACCATCTGCATCGGCAGAACGGAGAGACAACTGCGTTACGGAGTAACCGAGCACATCCCTGTCTGGCTTCAGAAAACAATGAGTGGGAACTTCGGAAGTATGAGGTCACCAATGACGCGTAGGAAACTCGGTTCGTCGATTACACAACACCTGGTCGAAATGAAGCACTGTGTCATGCTGCGTAACGCGATTACAATCCTCTACAATACAAACGACATGAAGGTTCTGAAATACGCCGAGGCACTAGCCATTCAAAATTACCATCCCAAACTGTGTAACTGTGTAAACAACGTGAGTAGCGCTACCTTGGTCACAAATGTGTTTGATGAGTAATTTTGAGCGCAATCTTTCTCCGCTTATGATTCTGTAATTTACTGATCATATATTAATGATCACATAGACTACAGTACGCACGTGTACAGATGCAGCGAAATGATCCAGGATACATTGTGCAAACCTGTTTTTGGCTTCCTTATTCAAAAATGTTACAAGAGCTTGGAAACACGGAAATGCGAAGTGTTCTACAATGCGGTATACCATAATTATGCGTCCTATGATGCGCGGGTAGTGACTGGAATATAACCCCAACGACTCCAGTTTCTCTGCGTAATAATGCGATTCAACCCCTTAACCATTTTAGTGGCCATCCTTTGTGGACGCTTCAGTATTTTGTAGTCACGTTGTAGTCGTGGATTCTATACGTGGATAGCGTACTGTGAGTGGGCGAATATATGCTGATAGCACACGGGGAAAAGAGCTGACTAAAAACGGCTAAAGACAAGCTTAAGCAAATCGACATTCTTTACAGTTGCGTTCCACCCACTAATGCAGTTGAGTGAGCAGCTTAAGTTTTCTTGAATGATGATGCCCAGGTCCTTCTCACTTGCGGCGTGTGGCAGTTGTTCATTTCCGAGGAAATACGAAAATCGCCCCCTGTGTCGTAGAAATAGAACCTTACACTTTGGGACACATCAGTATCGTTCAAAAGAGACCAGAGATGAGCTGCTTTCAGCGTTTCCTGGAGTCAAGTGAGCCCGCTGGTTGCGTCACTATATTCCGAATTTTGGCGTCATCTGCAAACAGTAATGATTTTGGCCCCAGAGCCTTCGGTAGGTCGTTTATGAATGTTAGGTAAAGTCGCGGGCCAAACACAGATTCTTTTGGCACCCCGCGGGTAACGTCTATGGGACTGGAAAGCGAATCAGAAACACGGACTGATACGGTCCGATATCGGAGAAATGCTTCAATCCGCTCAAGCATGAAGCTTTGAATACCGTAATCATAGTTTCCACAGTACCACTTAGAAGCCCTTCTGATATGTGCAGGTACCCCGCTTGAGCATTGAAGTCTCCAATGAACATCACGACATCCGTTGGAAGAAGGCTTCGTATTCATCTAACAATCGGCTGTACCTCAATCGGCTGTTGAATATACGGATACAACGAAAATGCATCGACGCTTCGTTCACTAGCTGTTGACCCGTACTGAGCTGTCGAGACGTACAGCGCACAATCAGCTACTAACGGGAATTCAGTCAAGAAGTGAACGCTCGGCCTTGACACTTACCGCAAACCCGACACCAGCTTCGGATGCCAAATCGTCTGACACATGGAGAGTGAAAGGTGACGAGCAGGTCGGATGTGGAGACGACTGAAGTGGCGTATGGTATGCGTGTTTCGGAGACACAGCACATGTCTAAATTTAAAATGTTCAGCTAAGGCAACTCGTTGACCGATCTGACAGTGTGTGGACAATAAATGCGGCTGGGTGAAAAGTAGATTTTGGTTTCAAAAATCTGTTAGCTTCTGGTTGATGTAACTTACTTATTGAAGGCTGAGTGATATCCGATGAGTGGTGCAGACAGGAGATATCTCCTAAGATTTGCGAGTACGAGGAAGACTAATAGAGACTGGAAAGAGAATATTTTAAATCGTGCTAGCTCACACCGACGAAGGTATTTTTCTTTGTGAACCCTGACAGAAGACTCCAACTCAAACGTTTGGCCGATAGACAGTGGGGTGTAGATCCAACGCGGGAGCGTGAACGACGCACCCGTGTAGGAGTTCCTACATATTTGTCACTCAATGTCTTTGTGTTTTGGTTCAGTGTTTTGTTTGGTTGAAGGTCGGCTGTTCGGGATCGGCCCTTGGCCTCGTGCACGCAATGAGACAGGCAAAACGTGGTCGAAACAGCACTTTATTGGCTGAAGGCTGCAGCGCTTGGCCGGGCGATAACTATCCAATGAATTGAGAATACTGCTCCCAATATCGGGAGGAAGCCTCAGGTACCCCGCTCCCATGTCCATTTACAGGGTTTTTGACCGGTAGACTGCCCCTCTCCGTGTTTATTTGGTGGATTGACGTCTCCAGATGCGGCAGTGGATAGATAGAGGAAGCAGGGAGGTGTCCAAGCATTTTGGATTGTGAGACTAAGTTTCGTTTGGCCTCCACTCATTGATCTTTCGGGCATGATTGGATCCTGGGCTGTGAGGACTCATCCTGTATAGCTCGCATGGTGATGGAGGCGCGCAAGCCATCATACCACATCAGGTTAGTCTGGTTGTTTTGTTCAACTGTATGGCGTCATTATCATCATCGTATAGCAAAATGTATGGAGGAGAACTTCACTGATCGCTGCCAAACTCGCAATGCACACAAGGTTAGTGGTAATATTTAAGGTGGACAGGGATTGGACCTATTCTTTTGGAGGGGGAAGAAGCTGAACCTACATGGTGAATCAGACTCTGCATACATACCGCTTCAAGCATTTTGGATTTCGTACGTCAAGGATGCAGGTAACATGGATGGCAAACTGAACAGATGATGGAAGTGCTCCATCAGGCTTTCGAGTCGATGTCGGAGATTGTGGATATGCTTAACATTGGTTTGTACATGGTCACATTCACGCATGGCTTTTTGTAACCAGTAGTTCGAATTAGTCGGAAAAGCATGTGAGCTTCACAGGAAACAGTGGTTAGCTCCATCTTGGAAGCGCGTTGAGCACAACAGGTCAACCGGTCCGCTCAAAAGAATCGTTTCAGTTAAGCACTGCTAGTCCTAAGAAGTGTGTTGCATTCAATACTTGGAGGGACGCTTCGACGAGTGTCAAGCAGCTCCAAGGAATGTGCGGAAAACCAATGGTAGACGGTGCACTTGGTGAAGCCACCTGCTGTGGTGGCAGACTAACGCATGGCGTTTTGGATGTGATCCCACAGGTTATCAACGTTTTGTAATTGGGTTAGATGCTACTAACCGCAACCAATGTGACGTGAACGTCTATATACTATTTATTATGAATATATATATATATATATATTCATTAAGCCAGCTTATTCCTTTCAAGGAGCCAGCTGCCGTAAAATAAAGCAATTCATTACACTCAGTCATATCACTAACAATCAATTACGCTTATCCCGAGAGACCCATCCACGAAACCTAACACGACCCATGTGAGCACGTCTCCTGGTAAGGCCTTCCATTTCCTCGCAACAGGTTTTAGTTTGATCACCCTTGGCTTTCTTTCACCCATTGCCTACCTCGGTTAACAACGCACACAGTGGTAGCTTATTTGGCGAAATGAGTAACACATGCCCCAATCAACATGATCTATGGATGGCGAGCACTTGCTGCAGAGGACCCCTGTGGTTGACAAAAACTCTGATCAAGCCTCACTCGTCCGGTTGACCCACCATATTCGTGCAATGTATCGTAGACGACGGTGTTCGAAAACTGACCGTCCATCTTTATACTGCTCTGGTTATGGCCAAGTCTCTGCACCATATAGTAGCGCACGCGACCTTTCAAAGACGGCCTTATGTCACAGCGTAACATGGATGGCTCAGGTTGTCAAACGGCATCCGAGGCTAAAATATACGTGCCCTGACTACATTTCTAATGTGCCCACCGGGTGGGATTTAACTATCAAGACATCAAAATTCACCTACTTTCTCCATTGCTCCCTAATTTGGTGTGGGACTGGGAGCTGTACCAGTCCAGCTCCGTGATAAAATTTTATCCTCTGAAGATGAAAAACGTATTACTAACAAGCCTACTCATTCTCACGCCCCATTTGGTGGTAAAAGTGAAAGTAAACGCACGCCGGTAGATCACCAGTGGACCTATTGCGACTATCACACGGACAAGATGGTAGCTTCGCAGCTGGAACATGAACTGTTTTGACCTATTGGATAGCCATTGAAAATTCGTTGCGGGCCCGCTGGGAAGTTATGCTAAGTCTTTGGTGAACCACAGGTGGGAGGAGCTTGGCAAGACAATTCTTTGAAAAACAAGAAAGAAGAAAGGCACATGCACTGACTGCAGCAAAACATCAGAGATGCTATATGGTTAACCAGACAGATTCGGAAGCAAAGTACTTGTCAAAAAAGTAAAAAGTCAGAAAGTGACACATTGTCAGCAAAGCCAAAAAATCAAAAAATGTGTCTAGATTGATGTGTAGGATACAGCTTGGACAGGTTGTGTAGCAGTGAACAACACTATGCCTTGGTGCACCACAAGATGAACGAGAATTACGTGAGTAGTGAGGAGCATTTAAGTGAAGGAGACAGCCAAATGTGTACGCATGTGTATCAAGGCAATCAGAAACTCAAATAGAGAAGTGAATCAACTGAGGAAAACTATTTGTGGTGGAAAATACCTGGGTTTCGGGACTCAGAGCAATTCCGGATAGTTGCACAATTCACTCAGTTTTGGACAACGTCGAAGTTACCAATGAGGTTGTTCACAATGAGCTTTTTGTTTCTTTGAACTATTATGTTTCATAAGTAGAATGGATCAAAATCTGCAACTCAACAACAGTCTGAAATTGTAAACCAATTAAGTCAAATAAACTGAGTGGCGGTGCAACCCTGAGGGGGATCGGGGGTCGGCTGCTACTCCAAATTGGTTCCAGCATTTTGTCTTCAGTCTATTTGACAACAAATGCCGGAAAGAAAACGAGCTGTAATAGATGTATTTTGTGCACACATTTGGATGCATTTGGATGATTTACTACAGAGAACGATTAAACACACACAAACACTGCCATGCAACTGATTTCCCACCCCACCCTCTCCCCCGCTTCCCTGACTATTGTCCGTTCTACCACCGCAGTTACCAAAATTTGCTTGTGTAAGTACCAGGTTGTTTTACGATGTAGCGAGTGAAAAGATTAAAAGAGATAGTAACACCTCGCGACATTGACATTCTCGCTGCTTTGCTTTAGTGGTAAGCAGCTTTACTGTCCCTCGGTTTAATAGCACATCTAACCTATCGGAGCCTTATGTGGCTCGCCACTCCAAGTCCCGGGGCTTGGATTACCGGTTTTCATCAGTGAACAGCAGGTCCTCGAGACTATAGGACATTCCCCGTTTGCTGTTCACCACATGAAAGTGTAATAAAAAAACATTGCACTTTTATGCATTGTTCATTTTATTTCTGTCTTAGGAATGCCCATTTGGTCGATACATATAGAAGTAGAAAGTCGAGAGCAGTATCAAGATGAAAGTGGTGAATTCAGGTGGACCAAACTTACATAAATTAATAACTGGGGGGAATTCTGCATGGAATTGAAATCTTTGGAAAATTGATTGGGAGGAGAATATCCGAGAGGTAGAATGCACGTTCGGCAAGGTTTATCAAGCAATAACTTGACTAAGTTTGCACGAAAAAAATTACGATTAATTACTATTGTAAAATGGGCAAAGCCGGACTAGGGGGGTTAATGATGTGAGACAGAATAACGTAGCGAATAAAACAGTAGTTTACGTGCATTGTGCAAAACCCGGGGGGGGGGGAATAGCACGTTCAAAGGACAAACGGTTTTTAATGGAGATAAGTATGCGCACACTTACTTAAGACATGATGCGTTAGTTTGAATTTTCTCTTCAAAGAATGCATTACTGCCAGATTGATCGTTGGCTCTGGGATCGGTCTCATGAACATCTTCTTGGCCAGATCCAGGTTGATCGGAACTGCAACTTGAAGAGCTTACACTTCCTCCATCTGAGGACCACGCATCTGTGACATCCACATGAGGCTGAGTGGACTGAATATCCTCTCTTCGCTCCCATGCTTGAATCAGGGACATAGTGCAATGTGGAGGGGCCGAAGAGATATCTTGTCTTCCGTCTTCGGTATTTGCGAGAGAAGCACCTGAGGATGTCATAGTAATTAATCCCTAAATAAAAGAAACCATAAATTAGAATGAGAGAATGTCAGTTGTATCTTGATACTGTTTGTAGTAAAAAAAAAATGGAGATCTAACCGCACGAATTTTCGAGTTCCTTAGTTTCCTTCAGTTTCTTATTGCGCATTCCAGTATTCTAGACGGAAAAGATTAGCCGAAAGAGTAAACGGAGCTATTGCCTGGCTATCATCACGATGGGACTGCACCTTGACGTGGTGATGGCTTGTGTACCTCTCTGACCCAACGAGCTATGCAGGATGGCTGTTGTCAAGCCGCAGATCTAATCATGCGTGGAAGGTCAATAAGTAGAGATTAGACAAAGTCCAGTTTCCTGGTCCTCCAGACTGGGGGTTCGAATTGAGTTAACGTTTCAGTCGGTGAAAACGTGTTGGAGGAGTAAATGATCCAAGATAATGGGCCTCCAGTCTACCCTAACCACTGTCTTGCGGTTAGGTTCTTGTCAAAACTAAAGGCTTTGGTTGAGAACCTTAATCGTTCTCCTGGTTGAACTCCCATTCATAAAGCTCCAATGACCACACAAACTAAAAGTAATTTCACATTGTTTCGGTCGTCGCGCAGGATAAGCAGG
>UZAN01049462.1:6019-20604 GCA_900618425.1 Echinostoma caproni
AATTTTGTCGTCATTCACATACTACTTATTATATATATATATATATATAAACTAAATTGAAAGAATGATAAAGGATACCTTAACCTAAGCAAAAAGGTATTAAAGTGTAGGGATTTAGGATCTAAAGTTAGCAGTGGATGGGAACCGGTGACAAACTTGATTGTTCATTTAGAACCAGTGTATATCATAGTAACGTTTACGCAACAGAATAGGCCTCGGAATGGAAACGATTCATTCACAGGAGACTGCCAACAGAGGGTAGCACTCGAAGTTAACATCAACGTACAGCGAACACAGCTGGTCGCCTCTAAGCTCACAATGTAGACAAAGTGGATGGACATGGATTAAACCGAATTGGATGGAGGCAAATTGAGCCTCCATGATCAACACATAACCCAACTGAGCATACGTAACTTTCCAAGCATTCGGACATGATAAGAATAGACAACAAAAACGCCAGCGCGGTGAGTTAGTTGCCATGTCCTACAGGGTCTTCAACCAGTTGCAGTCCTTTGGACTCCTACCTGATGGACGGGGGGATATATACTCTACCTAATTGCTCTGTGCATTTCTTCATGCCTCTTTTTCACGTCATCTGTTAACCCCCACGTGATTTCTTCCAACTTGTAGACGGAACCGTAAATAAAGTGGGTGTCATATGCCTCTGTAAGTTGCACGGGTAAACTCGAATGTGAAAAGATCAGTGCCATCGGTGTGGCCTCGCAGCTTAGCTGGTAGAGCGTGCGCGTACAGAGCGTAGGCGGCGTCCATGCGTGGGTTCCAATCCCATCGAGGCTACTGAACTTTTCACAATGGACATACAAACTTCAAATCTGCCAAACAACAATTTGAACTATGACAGAAAATATTATAATGCATTTAGTCAGCAGTATTAGCTTTGCATTTGATAAACCAGAGGTCTCTAAAGAACGAGAAACCGAAGTAGATTACAACTGTATTGGACACTGAAAAGCTGGAATACTAGACAAGAACACCACTATTGCGCCATCGGTATTATGAACTGTGTATTCATTGAACTGATCAGGTTCAGATAAATGAATTATGTATTTTACCTCTCCGTTGAGCCCGAATCTTTCCCAGTTACCCATAAATATTGAGAGAAAATAATGTTCTAATGACTCGTGAAAGAGGAATTACGCAAACAGGCATCATTCTTTGGAAGTGGTATTTTTCAATTAGGTATGGAATGGCACCCAAGCAATCCTATTCTCACCTCATTAACAAACTATTAAACAATATCCAATAAAAATGGTATGGTAACTCCGGGGACAATCTAACCCTGACATAAGAAATAAGTTTATAATGAGGGGGAAAACAGAAGTAGGTATTAGGTGTAAAATGCATTTTGGACACAAGCAGAATCGCGCGGAATTTCTAAAGCCTGAACAAACAAAAGAAAATAATAAAACAGCAACCAGAAGTGTCTTTTGTCGAAAGTGTGTCTGAAATGCGAATGCATGTGTAAATGCACAGTGAATGGAAAAGAGAGAATAAACCCACGGATTGTCTACACAGGGGCTGCGTAATAAATACAAGCAAGAGGAAGAAAAGCCTAAAAACAGGCCTAAAATAATCCACAATCTTTCAGGGCCGTTTTAATGATCACATCTGTCACGGCATCAAACACAAATTGGATGTTGTTCGTGTCGGTGGCACAGGTAAAATGCGAGTAGATATCCTTTGCTTTGTCCGGACCGCTGAGGCTTTCAAAGCGACTGCGAATAAACTCCGAGGTCTCTTCGTAAGTATTAGCACCTGGAATAATTCGAAACGGTAAGCATTCAGAGCATGGAAATGAAAAATAAAAAGCTCCAATCTACTAGTACAAGGTGACAATCAATGAGATGAAGCATGTAATCCTCGCTGCCCCTCAAGAGCCGCTTGCATCTACCAATGAACTGCAGTGAAAACGGTAGAAGCCAAACTTGTGAAACTTCCCACGACGAGTAAAATTAAGTAGATCCAGTTATAATTCTACCGTTAATTTTAAGCATCCGCTAAAGAAAACATTTGGTCAATATTGGCTTCCCCTTAAGCAAGACACTGAATGAAGAAACTCAATATTTATCGGCAATTACCAATACATCAGTGCCTTCTTATTTCGCCTTTTTTCCATAGGGTTAAGATAATGACCTCTTCATATGAAATTTTCCTAATATGAAAATTAGTTGACTCAACACAATAGGAGGTAAGCGTGAATAACACACATCCCATAGAATAAAAACACGTTAACACAAGCAAATCTGACAACTTTGTGGGGGCGGTATTTCGATCTAAGAATTTAGGGTTTGTTAGCTTAGAACATATTCCTGGTAGCAGCTTTCCACTTGCGGCTATTTTGTCAGATAAGAGCGAATGAATATCGTCATCCATTCGTAGTTTCACTAGCGAAAGCCGTAAGCAAATCACAAACCCAGGTTCTCTACACTGTTCTCATTTTGTCTTTTAAGCAATCATAAATCGTCATTTGTCTCCTCCTGACTCTCCTTTGGAAATCAACAAGCGTTTTGTTTAAATCAATTGTACACTCCAGTGATCGACCGGAAATCCGAGCATTAGCTAAGGCAAACAGCTTTAATTGATCCAAGTCATACATGGGTTCTTGGGAGAATTATGACTGCAGAGAACGCTTTTTCTGTTCATGCCTAGTAGAGTTTGAAATTTTCAAATAACCAACTTCCTCCAGTAACGCTCCCTCTTTATTATATATATATATATATATATATATATTATATTTCACACTTGTCAGAGGACGGACTATGTGTCAAGCAATCATACAATAATCTTTATAAAAAGAAAAACGTTCCATGATTGGCTTGTGGGCGAAATACTGCCAGGTTGCCCAGGCCAAGGCAAGTGAATTTTCTTGAGGAATCCACAACCGGAGCCTTCGGCTAGCCAAAGCCTGATCCGCAGGGCGGTGTTAAAAGCCACAATCAACTGTAGGCCGATGTCCAGTTTATCGGATCATACGCCCTTCGGACGGGGTCAAACGTCCAAGGTGCCCAATACATCTCGATGCCCAATCGAGCCGGTGACCACTGCCACAACTAGGAAGTTGCGTGTGGTTCGTACGCCTCCTCTTGGTTAGTTTGGAATCAGGGTTTTCGGCCAACTTCCTTAGGTGAACTACCAGTGATCCACCAACCCGGTTATAACCCCGGATTTCGGCTTTTCGTTCTCTCAGTTTGGTGGGAAAATACCTACACCATGAGAAGGCAGTGAGTAGGACTTCCTCATCAGAGGCTATTTGAGACGCATTTCGCGGTGCATTGAAATTATTGAATCAAGAAACGGTTTTTCCTTTGCGACTTAATATTTTTTCTGGGAGCTGCTTGAAATACAAGGCTATTTGATCTGAATTGAAAACAACAGTCAGCGTATCCATGAATCAACTGCGGTAACCCCGCTCGAAATTTGTCCACTGCATCAAGCGGTACTGACAAACTTTCACCTTACACTTATAAAGTAATGCACACGAGTGGTTGCTTGTCTCTTTCTTTTTAGGATTGAATAACACATCTGACTAACCCAGATGGAAATCAAATTTTAGAAGCCTTGAAGTCAATATGATGCATTCTTTATGCTATGACGCTCTCTATCATGAGGAACTAGCCGTGCTTTTCACTCACAGCAGTAAACTAGGCCAAGATTCCCTCATTCACCGTGTTGAAATTTTCGCTGGTTTTTAGGTAACATTTTTCCTAAGATGCTCCAGTGTTCACAAATTATCTGATAGTGGTTCGACAGGATAAAACATCGTAGAGGTTTTCTTGAAATACCAAGTGATTCGGCTTTGGAGCTCTGAGTTGCACTCGGCTGATCCAGCATTCCCAATACGCTCTGACTGATAGGCGATCGCACATTTTGAAGTCAACTGACAATCTTCGATTGTTGGTCTCGGTGTGTCTTCCTCACAAAGATTATTCAATCAGTGAACAGTGTCATGTTCGCATCACACTAGGTGAAACGCCAATGACTGAGTGCGACATTCCAGGTTGACTGGTCAATGGCCGTCCCGAACATTGGTCACCGACCAAGTGAGTAGGTATCAGGAACTGCAACATATCGAGGGGGCGACATTGCATGGTCAGAAACTACGTTATTACGCATACGGTTGGTTTGGGTTTTCCAAAAAGTGGGAAGATATTGGAAAATGCGATTTCTCAGGGGTGCGACATAGTAAGAGATGGACTGTATATATAACTTTACAGATACGGCGCCAAAATAAGGGAAATACAGCAGCAGATTAAAAAGTAACAACACGAATGATTAGTTTTGGGTAGGAATGAAATCTTTTGTTTGTTTACTGCACGCAGCTTTGACTTTTCTTTTTACCTTGGGGATTGCAGAAGAGCAAGCCCCAAAGTAAAAAGAAAAGGTGCATTTACGCCACTGACCTCGATTCGACGCCATACCCCGCAATATCTGCAGCCGACGACAACACGAAACTTTGAGGCCACAGCCTGAAAACTGGGAAGCTCCGACGGAAGCTAGATCGGAACACCATCTCTTCAACCGTCTACGCCAAGTCATAGCTTGCCTACCTAGCCGTTTCTTCAAATCCACCCCTGTCTGCAAGTAGCGCACGGTTGGGCAAATGTTATTTCGGAATTCGTAGGACGTGCCCCAGTCACCTCGGAGGACGCAGCGAAATTGTTTTGCTCAACAGAAGAGTATCTGACCCTAATACGCGTCGTCTGACCTCATCGTTACTCACGCGATGCTTTGGCCAAACGCGAGCGATGTTGCACAGACACCGATTGTCAAACATGGATAATGGTTGAAAATGAAAACTGTTCGGAGGCCAAGTTTCGCAGCTGTAGGGCAACACGACGCGTAGCGTTGCGCAACACACACCAAATTTGTGATTTGAAAAAAAGACAATGTTAACAGAAAGAACAATCAAAGATGACAGCACTCACCAGTATATTCTGGAAAACAGATTGTCAATGGAGACCTCGTGATTTTCGCCTCAAATAAGTCCCGCTTGTTTAGAAACAGTATGATGCTTGTTTCCGTAAACCACTGGTTGTTACAAATGGATCGGAATAGCTGAAGTGATTCAATCATTCGGTTCTGGTGCAAAAATATGGAGACAATATAAGCGAGTGAACGCATACAAACAATATGATATGATACATATGGTAGATAAAACATAAACATGTATATTATCAAGTACTGCTCTAGTAGTAAATCGGAGAAGCATTATAAGTGAAGCGAAGAAATTACTGTTTTAATTGTTCTCAAATTTTATAGATATGCACATCTGCATATATGCTCCGAATAAAAAGCAGTTGGATAAGAGGTAAAAAGATCAACTGTTTGACGCCACGTCCATATCGTCGTGTGCATCCAGTGTCAAAAGGTTATCGTCATTAGGGGTGGGAAACCAAAGGCTGATTATTGAAAGTGTAAGCATTTACGACGAGAAATACCTTATGTACTACTCATTATGTATTGATCTTTTGAGTCGAATTAATGATCACTTAGAAAAACATTCCAAGTTGCCCGACCGTAATAGAATTATATCAAAGACACCACGTGCTGAATATTTGGTATTCTGTTGGATTTTTTTAATGATTATACAAATATGTGGTAGGGTAACACTGGAGACCATATCCATATAAGAATAAGTTTGTTTTTATCTTCTGAAAGGTAACGGTTACAAGTTGGAGGGTAAACGGAGAGACAAGGTGCTATACAACCTCGTAATTCATGAGGAGAAATATTGGAAACCAGTAGAACAGTGCTTAGGTAACACGACTTTATAAGTTGGTTGGCGTTCTGTGCACAAGACTGGCGTGGGAAAAAATCAGAAAATCTAAAAGGATCACAATTCATGGTATTGACAGTGAAAGAGATATGGAATTAACTGTCCGGTGACCAGATTAGAACCATAAGGCAGAGGTGAAGGTAAAATCGTCGATAAGAGTGGTTCTTTGTCGAACCCGATCAATCAGAGATAAGAGTGAAAACAGCTCCTCCCCACTGTGACTGCAGTACTCAAGGATGGGACGCAATCGAACTCTAGACAAAGGAAGGTAGAAAGACGAAAAGAATCCTCGGCGCGAAACAGACAACCAAGCTTGCACCCAACAACAGACTAGCATTTTCATGACTATGAAAGAGGATAATTCAGTTAGTTCCAGGATAGAGCTCGAACGACGGGGCCTTTGAAATTCTCCGTGTCATTTTTGTTAGCGCCGGAGCTTTGGGTTTTTCTACCTCTGGATAAACTTTTGTATCAATTACGGTGACTTCAATGATTACCTACAACGTGCTGTTTCCGTACGGGTGTCCGCGGAATATATCAACGAATCGTGTTTACGTGCTTTTTTTCTCGTTTTGTGATAAATAACGTCAAAAGGATCACCAGAAATTCAACTAGTAAACGGAGAAAACATCGCGCTGGCTGGAAAGTTGCATCTGAGCACCGAAACCTGAAAAGCATTGGTTTTTCAATCAATCTGTGGTCGAATGTCTGCTTCTTTCTGATCTATCGGACATGTCTTCTGATTCACTACGGAGAGTACTCCGAAAGTTGTGCGCTACTTTTCCAAGAATATTCGTTATAAGAATCAGTCGAGGACGAATTGGTTTAGATCGAAGGCTCCCAATTATTTCGTGCAGATAGACCACCAGGAAGGAAAACTGAAGGTGGCAGCATCATCACATATGTGCGCCGGTCGTGGTGTAACTCCACTGAATGCATATTTACTCACTGTACACAAAACATTTCTTGTATTACTGTGGAATGTAAACCACGTTTTCTCCTGCGTCACTCTTCGATCGTCTTCTTCAAATCTATACATCGCTCTCGACTGTACTCCTAGTGAGTTGTCTACTTTCCTGGATATATTTTATTATGTTGAAGAAATCTATCACATCTGCATGCATCGTTGCTGATGATTTCAACAGATCGGATGTGATTTTTTACACACTTATATCCCTTCAGAACATCGTTAGTTTTTCCATTCGAAATGATGCTTCCTTGGACCACTTTTTCGTTAACGAACCATCTTTTTTCCGTGCCTTGAAACGTGCACCAGTGGGCAATCCCGATCACTGTATGTTTAAACTTTTACCCACAATAAATGGTTAATGCAAGCAACGAATCCTCACGAAGAAGAATGCCCGTAAGATACGCATAACACAAAATCATCTGGCCAATTTGGTGGAATTAAAATCCATGGTTGCCGGTACGGACTTACAACTACTCTCTGATCTTGATATTTCAGTCATTTGTGAGAAACTTACCAATTACCTCAACTATTGTCATGATGTGTGCTGTCCTCTAGAAAGGATTCATCTACAGCCCAACCACTTCATCTCTGATAGACTGAATTGGTGTATCGTTCAAGAGATAAACTGACGGTCAAATCTGTCAACTTTCATATCAGAAACGAGATAGCTCATCTCATTTGATTGTATGTTGACACCGTGCCAAGAGACAAATCCTGTCATCAGCTATGGAACGGACCGAAGTTGCTCTGTGGTTGTTCAACTTTACCTAACACAGCCTCATGTGATATCAATGAGCTCAACAAATCTTTTGCTTCTGTGAAAAATGTTGTGCAAGCTTTATCGAGTCCAAATACAACGTCGCCTGATTTCCAACTTTATGTGATTATCACAACAGAGCAAGTATTAGAAGAGTTAAAAGCTATTAACAAAAATAAATCCGCCGGTCCTGATGGGTTATCCCCAGCGGTCCTAAAACCATGCGCAAACCACCTCGCACAAACCGTTTCATTAATACATGTGTCAGAAGGAACATTAGTTAACACATGGTATGATGTTCGCATCACTTCAGTACCTAAGAAAGAAAAGGGTACATTTTGGCCTATTGCTTCATCTTCAGTATTACTTAAGACTTTTGAGTGAACTATTATTGAGCATCTATCCTCTAATCTTGATTTTCGTGATTCCAATCAGTTTGCTTATTGAAAGCGTCGCTTGCTGCTTGTCTTATACATTCTATTTTATCCACTATAGACCAAAAACAAAATTGTTCACGTTTGTTTCTTGGACTACACAAACGCGTTTAACTCTGTCGACAGAAACATCCTACTGTTACACCGGAATAATCTCCCGCNAGCCCATCTCAATCAGTTGTATGCTGACACCGTGCTAGGTGACAAATCCTGCCGTCAGCTATGGAACGGACTGAAGTTGCTCTGTGGTCATTCAACCTTACCGAATATATTCTCATGTGATATCAATGAGCTCAACGAAGCTTGTGCTTCAGTGAGAAAACGTTGAGCAAGCCTTACCGAGTCCAAACATAACGTCACTTGATTTCCACCTCCCTGTGTCTGTCACAACAGAACAAGTTTTAAAGGAGTTAAATGCTGTCAATGGAAACAAACCCGCTGGTCCCGGTGGGTTATCCCCAGTGGTCCTTAAAATATGCGCAAACCACCTCGCACAAACCGTTTCATTTATCTTTGATACATGTCTGTCAGAAGGAAGACTAGTTAACACATGGCGTGATGTTCGCATCACTTCAGTACCTAAGAAAGAAAAGGGTAAGTTTCGACCTATCCTTTATCTTCAGCATTACTTAAGACTTTTGAGCGTATTATTATTAAGCACCTATCCTCTGATCTTGATTTTCGTGATTCCAATTAGTTTGCTTATTGTAAGCGTCGCTGTACTTTAGATGCGGTTGTTTATCTCATACATTCTGTTTTATCCACTATAGACCAAAACCACTAAATTGTTTACGTTTGTTTCTTGGACTACACAAGCACATTCAACTATGTCAACAGAAACATCGTACTGACCCTGTTACGGCAACATAATCTCCCGCCACATCTTTTGAATTGGATATACGATTAATTTATCGACCGATGCCAATTCACTAGTCTCAATGGTATTAGGTGTTCTACTGTTACTGTAAACCAGGGTGCACTTTTATCCCTTTTTCTGGTCTTCTTTTATATCCAAAATTTGCCAATCACCCCAAATGTTTTCACTTCTAAATATGCCGATGACATAGTAGTTGGTGGTCTACCGTCTAAGGATTTCATAGTATTTAGACGTTCACTGAAAAGCATCTCTAGATATGGAGCTATACCTTATGAGGAGCTAGTTCATTCCATTGTCAACCAACACCTGAAGGCGTGTGACCGTCTGTGTCTTGTCCGATGCATCACATCCTTTACACTCAGCCCTCTCTCGTTCCATTTCAACTTCTGTCACGCGCAATAAATTTAGACCGTTAAACACTCGTACCACTGCTTATCACAACTCCTTCGTACGTTAGCTTTCACGTTTGTTGGCTTCCACAGAACGAATATCAAACGAACTTACACAAAGTCTAATATGAACTTTCACACTGAATTTTTCATTTTCTAGGCGTTCTCAGTGTCCTCTTCCTTATCCTATAAGTAACTATTCGGCACATCATTAAACTCAATTTAATAGCATGTATGCCAAAGCAAGGCGCATCACGGATGACGTGTCAGCTCGTAAACACAAGACTCAATTGGCATTTGCCAATGCGAGAAATCTGTGACGCCTTCGCGAAATCCGACATTTTCAGTGGACTAAGGTTGCAGAGAAATTGAGAAGATGCACGAACGCCACTGCTCACGACACTCACCCATGCCACTGAGTGTCTCTGATTACTGTATACGATCATCCTGAAGTCCCCATTCAGGGAGGATAACGGTACCTATGTAACCCAGACTCCTGGCTGGGGTTTTCATACCCTCATGCCAGGTTTTAGCTTGACCGCCCTTGATTTTTTTCAACCGATACCTGCCTAGGCAAACATCGCTCGCCGTGGAAACCATCAGGTGACATGCGTAGCACACGCCCCAACTGGTGTAATTTATGGAATTCAACCATTTGCTCCAGCGGACGACCTCGATTGCCTAAAACTTCAAGCCTAACCTCAGCATTTCTCGTCCGGTTTTCCCAACAGACTCGTGCAATGCTACGTAGACAGCGGTATCTGACATTCTATCTTTATCCTGTTTTCTTAATGGCCAAGTTTATGTGCCGTATAGCAAAACTGGCTGCTGCAGCATAACCTCGACCCTCGACAGACAGCTGGATGTCGCGACGACGCCAGAGATGTCTCTCAAGTTGGCAAATGCCAACCGAGCCTTCTGTATGCAAGTTGACACTTCATCCGTGATGCCCCCACCGAGTGAGATGTAGCTTCCCAAATAACAGAACTTATCCACTTGATCTATTACTTCCTCAGTTAAAGTGCTGGGTGCTGGACCAACACAGTCTCGTAGTAGCATTTTACACTTTGAAGGTGCATACCGAACACATACCGAACATGGCTACGCTGGCATTCAAGATATCAAGAAAAGCTTGCAACTTACCTGGATTTTCACTTAGTAGCACAATGTCGTCTGCATACTCTATATCAGACAGTCTGCCACCCAGGAGTAAGTCGATGCCACTATCCTCGCACGATGATAGGGCTCTTTCCATAATGAAATCTATAACACCACTTTCCGTGGTGAACTCGGGCGAAGAAGTGCCGTAAGCTCGACTTCGGCTAATAGTATAAAGTGATCGTAATAGTGAAATCATATTCTCGGGAACACCTTTCACAGAAAAACAGCGCCAGGGTTTACGGCGGTCGATTGAGTCGAACGCCGCTTTCAGATCCGGGAAGACAGAGATGGTGGGTCTACGAAAAGAAAGTCGGTGCTCCAGAGTTTGGTGAAGAGTGAAGATGTGGTCGATACAACCTCGACCAGGTCAAAAGCAAACCTGGCTCTCACGCGTGCTTCGTTCACGTGCGGCAGACAATCGACGGAGTATGATCCCAGCGAGAAGTTTACAGGCAATGTTGATTAAACCAACTCCTCAGTGGTTTTCACAAGAGGATCTGTCACCTTTTTGTAAATCGGTATGACCGATTCAAACCATTCTGTTGGAACCTCCTCCCTCTCCCCCTATGAGCCCGAGTTTGGTTAACTCCAAAACCAAGGCTAAGCCTCCATCGATCGACGCGCAATTGCACCTCACTTTTGGCTTAGTAGTTGTGTAATACGGTTGAGCCCAGGTATTTAAAGCTTTAGATGGACTCGATTGACTCGCTGCTTAGTTGAAAAGAATTTTCGGGCTAAATTAGGAGTGTCACAAAAGTTTTGTTTTCGGACATGTGTTGCATCTATTCGAAGGGGCAAAGTGCAGTCACAGGAAAATCTGGAAGATCATGAACCAAGTTCAGGTGGAGGGCCAAACGCATGGATTCTCGCCATTATTCTTTTGTATAAAATATAGCAAAAAGATTCTTACGCAAGACCGGTAGCATTAAAATGGGTAAGAAAGACCAGTTCACCGGTGGGACGACGGGAGAGCAATGAAACAGGTACTGATCACCCTGTGGTCTTTTTCTTTTCATAAAACCGCAATGTGTCACTGATTAAGAATCCCTTGACCCGTATAAACTGGGTGAGTAAAATTGGGTAATAGTTGTAGGGTTCAAGGGATAANNNAAGGGATAACCCGTCGGGGGAATCGGGTATCATTTCAAGATGGGGAAAAATTCCAGAAGCAGAAACGAAGAACGAACGGTGAAGAATAAGAACTAACTTTCGGACAATGGGTGGATTATCACCTGGGCAAAGTGCGTTATCTATGTCAACAGCGCTTGGCAAACTTCTCTAGTGGTATTCCCCTGATGAAAAAGGACATCAGATTACACAAATTTCAATTTTACAAGTACAATTACTCTTCTATAGTAGCCCACATCGTGCTAAATCGCTTCAGAATTTTGAGGTAGCAGATTCAGTGGCAGTGAATCAAGAGCTAAAGTGTCTGACAAATCACTCTGAGAATTACAGTTAACAAAACAAATGTTACCTGTATAATTTCTAGAAAAAGCTGTTTGTTGTTTGGCAAGCATGATGATATTAATTCCAGAGAAAGCTGGTTAGATTCTATCACAGGCATGGGTGATCGTTCCAGATCTCTCCTTCACTTAGCTGCATTCAATGACCGCATACAAAGCAGATCGGTCATCAAGCTATGTGTACTACAACTTTTGAATCATTCAGTATGAACAGAGTAGACATTGAATTTAAGAGTTCAGGTTACACTTTCGTGCGTCGGTTTTGGTCGCTGTCTAGTCATAGGGGATGCCAAAACAGGCGAAAATTCCGTCAACTCTTCTCCTTAGGCTTGGAGATACACTCACGTCGCATAGCGATGTGAGATTATCAACCGCGATGATTAATTGTTATTTATCGGACATGAGATTTTAACGGGCCAACTTTTCAACATTCACACCAATTTCTATTCCACGTCGTACCTCTCTAATCAACGACAAGCCTCAACCTGGAACATGAGGGATGCCGTCCGAAAACAACGACAAGGCTAACCCTTCTATACTCCAACACCATAACATGGTTCGATAGCGAAATCGCCTTTTACAGTCTTATCCAGCAAGTGAAAAGAAAGCAGAGAGATAGGCAGATAAACAAAACCAAAAAACATGACCGGGGTATCAGAAACAGAAAATAGCGGTTTGGCTATTACCACCGGTCACACGATAACCAAACTCGTCCTTATTCATTTGATGTTTCCACCAAACACGAGCAATTCCTCGAATACAGAAAGTCGATCAGCATCCTCAACGCGGAGACCAGGTCTTACAGTCGTAAGGCAAAACATCATGAACCCCGGCGATATAGACCCTTCCCTTGATGAAACGTTGGACGCCATAGCGGAGTCACAGGTATAGCAAATTGATGAAAGTCGTGACAGTCAGCATAGATTCTGACTCCGTCGTTCTATGGATGACCTCTCAGTCCCCACTTTGCATTCCTGATCGAATTCACTCGATAACCAGGGAAAAGATTATTTGTTCGCGATGGAGATCTCAAACAATACCAACCGAAATTCGAATGGATGACTAATTTCGAAATTACCTACTTTCGAATTCCAATCGGTTATCAGATCATGGCTATCAGGTCTTCTGAGGAAATGAGCCCTCTTCGACAGAGTATAAGTGATTCTATATTGGTAGTTTCATGTGAAACTTGGTGTTAGTTGAGGTGGAAAACTTTTGCCCATCATTATTTTATTTAATGTGATCTCCTATTCAAAATCCTGCATTAACAAATGGTTGTTTCGCCAATGACTCACCCTTGGTCCGTCTTTGTTACACATCATCACCGTTGTACAGCCCAATGCAGTGAAGCGAACTCCATTCCCAAACACATGGTGACACGCCCAACCTATTGGGTTGGGTTGCCCGTCTTTTCTCACATTACATATGATCAATACAACTTACGGAAATCAAGAAATGCGCACTCTACTTTCACACTCACAACACTCCATAGCCCTCACTAACATTCGTAGTTTAAATCGGAACGTTAATCTGCCTTGCTTTGGCAAACTGGCAGTACTCAGCCCACAAGCCAGTCGCGGTACATTTTCTTTTTATAAAGATTATTGTACCATGATTTGTTTGGCACACAGTCTGTCCTCAGACAAGTGTGAAATATATATATATACACCACTTCCTACAGTCTACTTCCCGTCGGCTTTATTTTTCACGGAGACATAAATCTTCCCCTCGTCAGACACTACTCTTCTTCAGTTCCCCAATTACTTCCTCTATTCTTCTTTTCTTTCTAAAGCTGGTGTCTGCGCCTACATCCATCATTCTGTAGCTTCTTCCCGATTTTCATACTTAGACTTCTCGAACCGTGGATTTCAGCCTATGTGGCTGGAACTTCGATTCCCTGCTTTCAATCACTATTTTTGTACTGTTTACCGCTCCCCGAGCAGCAGCATTTATTCTATTTTTGATACTGTCTTCCAACACTGAGACACAAATGTCGGGAGATCCTAACAACCAAATCACCATTGTCGGAGATTTCAATGTCCACCACAAGGAATGGCTGAAACAGTCCTCAAACACTACGTTCATGGGATGTGAAGCCGAGGCTTTTGCTACGGTCAACCACCTAAGTCAACTAGATGACCTCCCCCACACGCATCCTTGATCATATTGGTGACCGCACCCACACCCTTGACCTCATTCTCACATCTATTCCGTCTTCCTTCTCCAACATCACTTCCGTTTCCCCATTAGGCTCATCGGACCATTGTCTCATTTCACCACCAAACTCCAGACGCGTTCCGTGGCATTACGATTTAGCCAAGTAGGACGATTTTCGTGACTTTCTGGCTTATTATCCCTAGAAGGATTGTTGTTTTAAATCGGATGTCCCCAAGTCTGTTTCAAACTTCACGGAGATTGTTCTTCAAGGCATGTATCTCTATATTCCACACTTCTCTAAACCCGGCAAATCACGATCCGCTGAGTGGTTCAATCGTGCTTGCAACCGTACTGTACGTTTTAAAAACTAAGCATTCCGTCGTTGGCGCCACTCACCCAATCCAGCATCCCGCAACCGCTTCGAGCAAGCCAGAAACAAATGCTCGGTCACTATTCAGAGCTAAAGAACGCTACGCGATTGGCTTCTTCTGCCACCGGTAACCGAACATTCCGGTCCTTCGCCAAAGCGGTTTTACGAAATTTCTACCCTTCCAACTTTTCTTCCATCTGCATTTTC
>UZAN01049466.1:10355-22097 GCA_900618425.1 Echinostoma caproni
GCAAAGGATCTAGGGGTAATGATCGCGAACGATTTCAGGCCATCCCTACAGTGCAAGCGTGCGGCTGATATCGCTCAACACGAACTTTTCAGGTTGTGCGCTGTAGTAAGTTGCAGAAGACCCGAGGTTTTTGTACCGTTGTACAAAACCATAGTGCGTCCACATTGGGAGCTCTTAAGTGCAGAAAATGGTCTCTAGAGGTATTCAGTTTGACGTCTGCGGTTACTGGTACCACCAAGAGTGTGCCCGCATAGAACTTAACGCCTACGAGCCTTACGTGGAAAACAACGCATTACAGTGGCTCTGCTACATATGCTTAGCGGAGGGGACAGGTAGGCAACCCATTCTAAAGGCAGGCAGCACCGGGAGAGGAATCCAGAACTCACAGGATTCGCAGTTGGATCTGAGAAAAATTGTAAAAGAGCTAGAGGGGAAAGTTACCAAGCTAGAAAGCGAGCTGTCGCTTCTCAAGNAAGAAAGAGAAAGACTGCCATGGGCAGAAATAGGAACATCATCATCTATAACAATGAGGAGCCGATAATTCGGAATGCGAATACATGGGCAGACATAGAACACAGGAAAGTCCGGGACCTCTTGAGACTCGCTGGATCACCCCCACATGCACTCATTAAGAGGGTGCAGAGGGTCGGCCGCTGGATAGACCCTGCAGGCAGCCTGCAGCAGAAAAAGCTAGACCCATTCCAGTGGAATTCGGAAATCCCGCGGACCGGGATCAATTGCTTAGTAACTGTGAGAAAATTCACCGAGTCACTGGGGGGAGGTATCCGATCACACCTGATAACCGAATACAGGGTACATGGTAGACCCCAGAGCAAGGCCATGCACCCGCAATAGTGAAGAGCAAGGCGACCGGGAAGGCCATCTTCAAGGTGGCCGCCGTAAAGGCCTCTCAGGAACTGTGTCCTTCTAAGAAACCGGAACACCAATGCAAGCCGAGCTACGCAGCAGCGTTTTCCTCGACTCCCTTGAGGTCGAAACTGTCGATACCGGTAGGACCAAAACCAGTAAAGATGCTCGGAACCAAGGAAGGACCCCGCAAGCATCCAGGGGCTGGGGTGCAACCAATGGTGCAGAGGGCAAAGCCCCTATAGTGAAGTTTAATGGGAACCAAACGTTACTTCCGATTGTGCCACTTAAAGCAGTAACGGCCGTGGGGCGACCGCTCAGCACCAGACCCAAAGCAAAAACCCATACGCAGGTAGTACCTAGGATGCAACAAAAGCAGGAAAACTACTGACTCCCCGACTAAAATCGTGGAACTGACGCTTACGCCGATTGCGACCACCAGGTCTACTCAGACCGCAGAGTCTAGAAAGACCGAAGTAGGGGCCCAGGGGCAAAGCCCGGAGCTAGAGACGTATGACAGATGTTCAGTGGCCACCGAAACTAGGGACGAGGGCGGCTCGTTAATCAATGACACTGTTATCGAAGTGGCGTTAGGCCAGTGAGCGCGCAGCATCCAAACGCGGCTTGCTTCAAAAAGTTCAAGGTCATTTGATCGATCCGCTTTCTCCAAGCCATGAAAAAATCCCAACTGGAGATCACTATCGCCCAAAAATTATTTCGCTTATAACAGGCCCTAAACATTTCGCGGGTTTCAATAAGGCAGCCAACAACCAAAAAAATTGGAGGGAAACTTAATTAACCTAAAAAAATAAAAAATAATTTGGTAATATAAATGAACGAGTTCTCTGAAGGTAAATTTACCAATACCAAATCTTTGAGAATTGCAACTTCCATATAACTGTCAAAAGCTATTCTAAATACTATTCTGAAACGTTCAGCCTAAGATCATCGACGAATACGAAGGAAAATTAACTTTCACGGCGGGGTCTGTCATTATTTCGTCGGCTGCTCTGAGCCAATCAAGACTTGAGGCGTTGAAGTCATCAGTAAATAGAAGGTGGGTAAAAGGATGGGTGCTTATTGACATTAATTGATCAGTGAGTAGTTGGCTTTCGATGAGGCAGCTCTGCGGGGGACGGTATAGGACTGCCAGTAGGAGTGTGACTGACCTTGAGAGTGTCGATGGATGAAAGAGTTCATACCAATCCTGCAAGGGCGACAGAAGTGGCTTTCGAAGCATCGCAATTTCAAATTAGGCGACATCGCATAGGTAGCATCTGAAACTACAATACGTGGCAAATGGCCCATGGGCATCATCGATGCAGTCGAGACAGACGGAGATTAACTCGTACGAACAGCTGTGGTGCATACGGTTGACGGCAAGACAAGGATATTTGTACGTCGTCTGTGTCTATTAGAAGGTGCCGACTAGCGCCCGAGTGATAGGCTAGGATGTGTGCAGGCGTAATGCTGTAAGTTCTGTACATCACAAGGGTATGGAGGTAACAGAGGTACTGCTGTAAGTCCTGTGAACTCCATTGTTTCGGGAGCGTAAGTAAGAAGGAGGAAAAAGAGATTATCTGAGGTGATATTGTCCGCTGGGAGGAATTTCGGTGGCCGATGTAACAGTCAAAAGGACTGAAAATTCCTCTCAACAACCTTGCATTTCTTTATCTTTCTTCGTCATTCTATCGTGCGTTCTTTCTGACAGTGGTTTTTATGTTGGTGAATTTTCTATTCTGAACCTTCTATTTCACCTTTTTTATGGTGAAGTATATTGGACACACACTTCAAGTGCTTTTCTCTTATATGTAAATGGGATTCAGTGCTTTCTCTTGTTTTATTCCAACCAAAGTTTCGATTGAACGCTCTTTGTTGGACTAACCGTTGCTTACGGTTATATTAAACATGTGGCAGCCAACACCTTCGCGGACTTTTTCAGTATACGCGGGTGGATTTCATTCAGACCCATCGAACTGAAGGAGACTGTTAAATAAACGTGGTCTAACGGGGATTTGTAGGTTACGGGATGAAGATTGGGATGTTTGACTATGGAGGAGATGTTGAAAACTTGGTCAAAATGGGACCAAAACATTTCCGCTACTTCTGAAGATGAAGTGGCTTGGGTTCAACCAGATTTAGATAAGGCAAGGGCGGATGGGATGGTTTGCCGGGTTCCTCGCATAAATTTGTTCGGAACTGAACTGTTTATCCGTGTCCGGAATAGAATTCCGTTCTGTTGCTTTTGATGGTACTCTCGGATCCTCGCTTTGCGAAGGTGGATGAAGCTATATTCGTCTTATGTCAGAACCGTCAATTAGCACCTAACAAAGGACCGCGAACGTCCTCCTGGAAGATGACGAATGATGGCGACGAAGTCAAGGTCAATTATCTGATTGGTTTGTAGGATATGAGCTTGAAGGAATTGCATCACGGTTGTTGAATCTTGTCCTCCTAAAGGAACGAACCTCCCTGAGACATGGTGTGACGCAGCTTGGCCAGCGGGTTATAACATCAAGATTACGATGTGGTTATGTCTGTCTAAACGGCACTGCTGTTATGTTGTGTCCGTGAGGTGACTATCACTATGATAAGGTCTAGCAGTTAAAGGGATTGCTCGTTTCTGAATCTGGTTGGGCTCGCAACGTGCTGAGATCATGATAGCTCTGTGACCAAATCGACTAGTAGCCTGCAAAATGTATTATCCGGGGTATGAATTCTGCCCCAATATATTTCCAGAGAGTTGAAGTCTCCAGTTATCAGAAGATGATAATTTGGGGCGCATGGATCTTAAGCTATTCAGCTGTTCCATCAGACATTTTGATTGTAGCTCGCCACAGGAGGATGAACAGTAGACTGCCCTTAACACCAGTGTCTCAGAGCGGGTCAGAGGAATTTAAACACAGAGGCAGTCTATGAGAGGGTTGGGAGTGATAAAACCATCGCTTGGGGGAGATGGTCACTCCTGTAGAAGATTAAATCACTCGCTCGAGCCCTCATTGATTCTCTTCGGGTCAGTGAGTAACCTGCGATCGATACTTCGTCACAGCTGTTTCCCGGAGTCAACCAGGTTTCTGTAAGGGCTAAAAGATGGGGTTTCTGGTCAGTCGCTAACTGTTTGAACTCCAGCATCCTCTTCGAGATGCTGAGACAATTAGTGGAAATGCATTTCAGGGCCCAGTCACTAGAGGTTTCAGTAGAAGCAGGGTTAAAGAGGGGATCTTTGGGAGGAGCTTTAATTTGGGTAACTCGTTTGAAGTAAGTGGGCTGCGGAGAGGGTCCGAATTGCGGACCATTCTGCGGCATGATTGCATCGACCTGTTGAAGAGGTCGGGAGATCAAGTAGGTTGGAATGTGGGGAGACAGTGGACATTTTGCGATCCCAAGTGCCAAGTATCGTTGTTGCACACAGAGATCTGCATCACGGAGAAAGGGAGATTGTGGTGCTAATGACCCGGATGGGAAGAGTAGTACCGAAGTTTGCCGAGTAAACCGTTCCTGTATGTCTTGGATTAGGAGGCTTCTTGGGGTTAGCCTTTGTCGTAGCGGGTATGTATTGCCTCGGTATCGAGGCTATTGGAGGATATTTGGGTCTCGCTGCAGGAGGATTGAGGCCGTGGAAGATTGTCATGTCTTCGGAGGTGAAGAAGTTGTAGCGTGGTGGTCAACTCGCGAGTGGGGGATTACTGGGAGACAGCGGAGTTTGGGGTCGCTTGCACTCCAAATACTTCCAAGGGCTTCCTTTTACTGAGTTCTGGCATGTAGTGGTCTGTCTGGGGAAACTCCACAGACAAGGTTGCTCACAATTTTCAGGCTCTTGGTTTGGGCAGGAGCATCTGCTACCGCTGACCCCTTTTGAAGGTGATAAAGATGCACACCTTCGTCTTAGATTTGGGCATCAGCCACGATGCTCCGTTTGGTCTGGTTTACGGATAGAGCTTAAAGGCTTTTCAGCAGGATTTTGGTTGCCTGAGTTGGAGAATTGAACTTGAGGAAACTACTCCAAATTATAGTCCGTTTTGCCCTAATGGCCACTGTTTCTAATTTGACTGTGGTGTCAAATATCTGTTGTTTCGATAAATTGATTGCCTGACCTGCAGCTGTGAATGTTGGGAAGTTATCTTTAAACAGCGTTATTAAGTGACTTATGCCGTTAGCTAGTGCCGCGACTTTCCGTCGCATTTCGTGTATTTTCGAACCTTGTAGGTCAAGGGAAACTAGAGCCGTTTCAAGTGCTATCTAGGTGCTTTTCCAGTCGCTGGTTTCGGACACCTGATGTGGCATGGGGGTTTCCTGCATGGGTAAAGTGTTCTCGTCGGAGGACTTGGAAGGCATAGGATGCATAACTAAATAGGAAATATATTAGTGAAATATGAATCAGAGACAGGCAAAGTGTTTAATATGTGGAGAGAAACAGGTACCGTGTCTATTTGGATTCCATGGGAAAACTAGGAATGGGATAAGAGCGAATAGTGCTAGTCCGGGAGAGTAACCTCTACATTCGGAATTTTCTGGTTCTGGAGAAGAGGCTTCAGCTGAATTGGATTTCCCTGTGATCTCTCAGTGAGGGGCTCTGTGGAGAAAGTTGATCAACGCCGGTAGACCTACATACCGCTGGCCAACGTAAGAGGACTGCAATTGGATTGGATTGGAAATAGTGATCGGGATTGCCGTCAAATGGTGTCAATTCGACTCTTGGCAAATCAACGTTAACGTGGGCATACGTTCTTTGCTTCGGGACGGATTCTTTAGTCGGAGAGAGGTAACTATGTGCAGTCTCAGCTCGAGGTGTTGTTGGCCAGTTCAATCTGGTTTCTAGCTAATCTCAACTCATGCTATAATTGAGAAACTCGCAATCTAAATATATCAATATGCTTAACATCTGAATATACACATGAAACAGCTCTGACAGGACTAAGAGACCTAACATTTTCTTAGGAATCAAAATGACCCACAGCCCCCCCCCAGCGACTTGCCGGATTACTTCCTGTTGGGTTTCAGTTTTCTTGGTTCCTCGTCTGGGCATCTTCAAAATAGTTTTCTCGTTTGATTCCAATTTGAGTACTGTACGTCAACCAATTCGCACTTGAGTGATGCGTAGCCGAACCGATACGAATCCCGAAGTAAAAACACAATTGATCTGCAATGTTCTATGGTACTGAATTATAGTCTTCTCGTGTGATTCCAATTTGAGTATTGTACGTCAACCAATTCGCACTTGAGTGACGCGTCACCGATACGAATCCCGAAATAAAACACGATTGATCCGTTATGTTGTAAGGTACTGAATTAGAAAAATCACTACAAAATGCACAGCGAAGCAAACCTCAAATATGCGGCCAAAAGCACTCAAGCAATCGAAACCAAATAGGATGTCCAGCAAGAACCAACAAGTAGATCGCGTTTTCCATTCACACCAAATTGAAGTGTGGCGGGCGTCGAGTGAACTGATGAATAATTGTGCGGGGTATGTGAGTGAGAATGCGTCAATAAACAAGTACCGCCGCCTGCGAAAGCTGGGAACTACAGGGAGCAAACCCCATCTGGTGAGACTAGGAGGCCAATCGGAGGGGATAGTTCGGCACTGGAGCTGTCCTTTAAAAATGTCTCCGTGACTAGAAGCGGTATCTCCTGGCAGGTGCAGGAACCCACAAGAGCAGGAAACATCAAAGCATAAAACGTAGTACTCTCTCGGGTACTCCGTCCGAGGGTCCAAGCGATGCAGTTTCAAAGGAACCTATAATTCAGGTCGATGCTGCCGATTTGTGGCATACCAATGCTTACAGCCCAAGAGGGAAACGGGAAGAACTAATGGCGAGAACCCATCAATCGATGAGCGATGAGTGGCAATACGAGACGGGTTACTACGGNNNTAACACATGAGTTTTCTCCCTTGGTTCCTCACAGACTCAGAAGCAGGCCTCCTTGGTGGTTGTCTAGAATAGAAAGAGCGCTCACGTCTCGTAGAAAGTGTTGGGCTTTCTACAAGCTTCACGAAACGCATAGTTCTTGGGTCGACTACAAGCTGGCTAGAAATAAGGTACAGGCGATGCAGCGGGAAGCTAAGTACGAGTATAAAAACAAACTAGCTAGAGACATCAAAAAACCCGAAGAGGCTTTTTGCCTATGTACAGTCCAAGGGAATCACACGTGAAGGTGTTGGAACCTTGGAGATGGCGAACGGCAACATAGCCAGTATAGATAAGGACCGGACTGAGACGCTGATGGACTAATTCAAAAGTGTCTATCATTCCTCCCAGGGTGATGGAGCCCGGAACCCTCTGGTGGATACCATTAGAAACAAACTGCAGATATTAATCGCGATTGAGGAGGAGGAACGAACCGAGCTCAAAAGCCTGTGCAAACATAAGGTGGCGGGCCCGGATGAGATCCACCCAGGTATTGTCCAGCCACTGGCTGAGGTCATACTAGAACCTGTCACTGATTTGTTTAAGGCATCACTGACCTCCGGGGTAGTTCCCAAAGACTGGCGGAAGATAACCGTTGTGGCAATATACAAGTTGGGGTCCAGACAGAAGGCGGAAAACAATAGGCCGGTCAGTTTAACGTCAGTACTTTGCAAGTGCCTTGAACGAATAGTCAGAAAACAATATGTGTGCAACCGGTGACTCATGGGCTTCTATCTCCTGCAAAGCACGAGGTTACCAGAAAAAAGTCGTGCTTAACTAATCTAATTATGTTCCTCAACAAGACCACACGTTGGGTAGATCAGGGTAGAGCAGTGCAGGTATGTTATTTAGACTTCAGCAAGGTTTTTGACTCGGTGAGTCTTACGTTGCTGGACAGGAAACTGACAACGTTTGGAATAGTCGGGTCAGCGCGTCAGTGGTTGAAGCATTTTCTCAACAACTGTAGTTTTCCTGTACGGGTTTGGCAGCTACACTTCGAGATCAGAGAAGGTTACAAGCGGGGTGACCCAGGGCTCTGTTCTTGGGTCCCTTCTTTTTCTTCTTTTCATCAACAATCTCACGCTAGAATTGCACAACCTCTGCTTCATCTTTGCGGACAATCTGAAAATAGCGGGTGAGAATTTAACCCAGTTCGCAGTTCGCAACTGGTCGGCTCGATGGGATTTACCCCTGAAGCTTGCCAAGTATCAGCCACTGAATACCAATGTAGACTCAACCGGGGACGCAACGCTACGTGGCATGACGAAGGTAAAGGACCTAAGAATAATTGTCACAAAGGACTTCCGGCCTACTAGGAAATGCCACGTGGCTGCAAACAAAGCGATAGGTGTACTCTTCAGGCTGCGGACCACAGTCACATGCAGGAAGCAAGAAGTGTTCGTTTTGCTGTGCAAAGCACTGGTGTACACGGCTGTAATACTGTGTACAAGCTTGGACCTCACACTATCGCAAAGATATGAAGTGTCTAGAAAGGGTACAACGACTGGCAACCAGAATGGTCAATGAACAGATAAGAAAGAGCTACTCGCAGTGTCTGAAGGACCTGAGTCTTTTCTCGCTGTCACGCCGAAGGACCAGGAGCGACTTGACAGAAGCCTTCAGGATAGCTAAGGGGTTGTCGGGCATAGAACTAAACAGCCTCTTCATTTCTGCACCAGATTGCAGCATCAGAGGTCATAGAATTAGGCTGCAACGAGAGCACTCCGGGTTGGAGTTGCGGGCCAGGGTCTTCACAAACCGGGTGGTACCTTTGTGGAACAGATTGCCGGAAAATGTTGTAAGCGGCTCAACAGTTGTAACCTTCAAAAAAGCCTTGGGTCTGTGCTGTGATGTGGTTTTCCCGGTGCTGGCCGCTTGAGGGACGATAAAGAAACAAGGTGAGTTCGTCACTATATTGATGTATTTTGTTTTTAGATATCTGTTGGATGAGATACTGCCTCTAAGAATTCTGCCATTCAGAAAATAGCAGAATGAACGTTTGACGAGCAGTGTTGGAAGCCAAGGAAATTAGCTGACCACACAAATATCTAGACGCACGAATGGTCTCGACCACTTCCGTCCTGTGCAAACTGAACTGAACTGAACGGAACTGAACTGAACTGAACTGAAAATTGGACGTAAGACTGACGGTCTATTGAGTGCACTGCAAACAGAGCTCGCTAGAAGGGGTGAGATCTTTTTCCTGAGTGACCTTAACTTGGCGGCCATCAACTGGGAGTCTGGAAGAGCGCCCATAGGATTCACGGATGAAGCATTCCTTCAATGGATAAAACTGCATGGACTAATTCAACATGTTACGATGCCAACAAGACACCGGGGTGGCCAGCTGCCCTCACTACTAGATTTATTGATCACAAAATGCCACAAGGATATTAGTGAATCAAGATCGGAGGTGCCTCTGGGCAAAAGTGATCATGTAGTGAAGAAGGCTTTACTTTCCAAACACAAACGTTGTCCCCAGGAGCCTCCGTTAGGTGTTATGGTAAGTGAAGGATGGAGGAAATGAAAAGGGCCGCTGCAAAAATGTCTTGGGTGCCCAAACACCCTAACCCTACTTGATAAGAAAGATGAGAAGCAGTCAAAAATGGACTGCTGAGGCTAACAGCGGATTTCATACTACTTAGGCCATTCAGAGAACAACGGCAGCCTCCATGGTGGAGGCCAAGATTGAAGAGGGCGGTAGAAATCCGGAGGAAAAGTTGTGCAGCGTACCCCACGTACCGCACCAGCGAGGCCCGTAATAAAGCCCAAGCTGTTCAAAGGCAAGACAAGTTCCGTTTCGAGCGTATATTAGCCAGGTCAGCTAAGGCGAGTCCATGCCTACGTACAATCCAAAAAGGGAACGAGGGAAAATGTGGCCTCAGTAGAAGGTCTGGATGGCCAACTGGCGCTAACCGATCGCGGAAAGGACAGGACAATTCTAGAAGCGTACAAAGGGATGTATCGCTTACCACTCGAGACCCAAGATGACCCGAACTGGCAGAGATACTAAAACTCACCGGCTTTATCTGAGCTGTGGGTGAACAAATGTAGTGTCAGGGGAGAGCTACACACCCTATGTTAATACAAAGCTGCTGGGCTACATGGAATACATACGGCCGTAGTTCAACCACTGGCTGAATTCCTAGTTCCACCGATGATGTTGGTTTACGCGGCCCTAATCAGGGAGACAAAACGTCCCGGAGAATATAAGACGGCAACAGTGGTGGGTATATATAAGGGTGGCCCCAGGCAAAAGCCCACGAACTATAGGCCAGTTACCCTAACATGCGTTCTATGCAAATGCCTAGAATGCATCGTGCGGTGACAATTATTTGAGCATCTTGTGGTACACTACATCATAACACCCGTGCAGCATGGATTTGTGACAGGCAAGTCCTGTCTGACAAACTTGCTGCTGTTCCTAGAAGATGTGGCCAGGAGATACGACGAATGCCTTACTTTGGAAATCTCTTATATGGACTTCAGTAAGGCTTTCGATTCAGTCAACCACAGATACCTGGAGCACAAGATGCAAACAGTAGGCATTACCGGCAGGGCCAGGATCTCGGTGAAGAAATTTTTCAGGGGAGGACCTTCAGAGTAAGGTTTGGCACGTGCACCACAGATCCAGCAGATGTGATCAGTGGCGAACCCCAGGGGTCTGTACTGGGCCTATTACTTCCTCATCTTCATCAACGACCTACCGTTGGCGATGCGGAACCCGTGCTACACGCTCGTACCAATTATTTCCAGATAAACGTTCAAGCCGCCCCTACTGAATCCTACTAAAGAAAACACCTCTAAGTGAGGCGAAAATTTCGAAAGCTGTCGAAGCGCATTGAGAACATTGGAGCTCGACTGCGCAAGAAACTGGACGATCGTTTGGCATCAAGCCGCTAGTCCTGTGATCTGACCTGACCTGACCTGACCTGAAACGAAGAAATCGGCTGTGGACGTGAAGGTGGTCAGAGCAGACCTGGATGGAGATAATGAACCTATTCTATCTTGGTCACATAAGTGGGACCTACCGCTAAACCTAGCAAATGTCAACGGCTAGAGGCAAGAAGGGCAGACATCCCTGATCATATAGGGCAGTTGACGGAGGTTACGCATGCCAAGGACCTAGAGGTGGTGGTCTCCAGTGACTTCAAGCCCTCCAGTGCATAGCGTCAGCCAATAAGACTAGGGGCGAACTCTTTAGGATAAGGGCTACGATTTCCTACAGAGACCCGCAGGTTCTGGTCCCACTGTATACGGTTATCGTCCGGCCACATCTGTAGTATTGTGTCCAGGCATGGACACCAAACTTACAGAAGAACCCAGATTGCTTGGAAAGAGTCCAAAGACTAGCCACCCGAATGGTATGTGGTCAGAACCACAAGGATCACGAGGACAGACTTAAGGACTTGAACTTGTTTTCCCTTCGACGCAGACGCATGAGGGATAACTTAATTGTAACGTTTAAAATAATGAACGGTCTGTCGTGCATCAAAAGCGGGGAACTATCCTCCACGATCCCGGAAATTGGCACCAGGGGGCATAGCTTTAGAATCCAGCGTCATCACACTAGGCTGCAACTCCGGGCATGAATTTTCACCAACAGGGTGATCCCACTGTGGAATGGGCTGCCAGAACACGTGGTTAGATGCAGCACAGTAGTAAAGAGTGTTGGAGAACAGACTACTGTGATGATTCGGATCTACGAGATCACGCCTGCCCTGGAGCAGCGCGGTACAGTTTCCGGACATTGGTAGTCAATCGACCTTGAGCGCTGATGCCAGTAGCACGTGCACAGCCTCCGGATACACGTCATTGGTGGATCGTTCCAGCCAATCAGATACAATGCAGAGAAGAGCAGTACGACGCAAGATGTGATGCAATATGATTGGTGGAAACTAAGGTAGCCAATGATCTTTTCTTGTGTACGCGTATATTCACTTTCATTTCCTTCAATAAACGACTT
>UZAN01049468.1:1808-12164 GCA_900618425.1 Echinostoma caproni
ATATACGTTTGCGCGGTAGAGACGATCCCTGGCAACCGAATATCTACCATTAGGGATATTATTCTTAAACCGCCGGAAGAGAACGCGTACGAAGTTCCGAAGGATGCGATCCTTTGGTTCCACAGTCCCTCTAACGATGAAAGGTTAAGCCAGTTGCTGGCTCGTCACCCGATTGGTGACACGACGCCAAGCAGGCATNNNTAACGGCTTTGTTGGAAGACTCCTCAATCGACAAAGCTGCGTTGACTGCTGACAAGATAGTTGCAAGTGTCGGTAATGAGGATAATTTCCTCGTTGCCTCGACATCGCAACCGTATAGGAGGAATAAGATAAGTACGCGGTACGGCTTTCATAGCCACGACCACAATGCATACACCACCGCTCGTCCTTCAACGACAGAATCCCGGTCTCTATAGCAAACCCCTACAGGGCTAAGCCTAGACTGGAACAGGCAGCACAGCCTGCCCACGTTCGCCAAAAGCAATCCAAGGCTCAGAAGCCACACAAGCGCAAGCCCTGCACCTTCGCGACGGAAAAAGAATAAGCCGGCGAGTGAAAGGGGTCGTACTCGCCGGCCCACCTCCCTAGGTTGGCCGTCTGTGTTTTTACGTGACCATCACACGAACTCTAGGTTCCTCGTAGATACGGGGTCCCAAATATCAGTCTTTCCTATCGGTAGCAGCAAGCCACGAGCTACGATGCTTCGGCTATGCGCTGCGAATGGCACTCCCATTCCTACCTTGGAACAGGGCAACTCACGATCAACCTGGGAGGGCAACGACGGTATCCATGGACGTTCATTTTTGCGAATGTTCCTACTTGACTACTGGGTATCGATTTCTTGCAGTACTATGAACTGGTGATCGATTCACGTAGACTGCAGTTGACCAACCCAACGCCGTATATTACATTCACGGGTCTCAAAGCCCGAACAGACGTTTACCGAATCACGGGTTTAATGCTTGATATCCCTGTGGATTTCCAGACATTGATCGGCCGATTCCCCACGTTGACTAAACCTATCGAGGATTTAACACTAGTGACTGATCGTGTTGCACGCTATATAGTCACATCAGTTACGGCACGACCTCGCCGACTGGCACCGAACAAATTAACTTTTGCTGGGTGAGTTTGACATGTTACATTCAAAAGATATCGTACATCCTTCTCATAGTCTATGGGCCTTACCTCTACACGTGGTTCTTAAAAAAGACAGCATTAACTGGAGACCATGTGGCGACTATTGGTCACTTAAAGCAATAACTCGTTTCGATAGTTATCCCATGTCACTTATACACGACATTACGACTTCACTTCACGGCACGTATGCCTTTTGGTTTGCGAAACGCTGCTCAGACTTTCCGGAGGTTTATCGACAGTATAACTCGAGATTTAGATTTTGTTCACGTTTACATTAGCGATTCGCTTATTCCTTCTTACAATGTATATGAACATTATCACCAACTGACTTTGCTATTTCGATGTGTTTTTCCTAACACTGGCGGTCTGCACTCTCTGGCATCTGTAATATTTTCTGTGGACTTATAACGCTGTTTTCTTACGGAGTCGAACTTCCTTTTGTTTGCTGTGATAACTTGTGATGGTTCTTGTCTCTCCAACTGGCTCACAACAACTGCGGGTAGACTGTTATGGCCGTTCTTCTTAGGAGCTAACTTTGTTCGCTCGAGTTGTGGGAATTTTTATCTTTTTATCCAGACGAATCGCTATGTTGCCATCTAACTCTTTTTCTAATTTGTGCTCTGCCGCCAGTATGGTGTCCCCGTCCCTTTTGAGAGCAGAAGTAGACCAACGAAGATCTGGGTATTGTGAAACTTCCTTCCGGGTCTCACTACCGATGCGGTGGATTTTTCTGGGGCGCACAGAATTAACAGCCTCTACGTTTCTTATTATCGCGTCTACTAGATCACGGTCCGTCTTAATTCTGACACGTGTGTCCTCCATGAAGATCTCTGGAAAGTTATTAATTATCAGATTTCTATTTCTTCCCATAGACATCTCACATGTTGATTTAAGCGCGTGTACTTCGCGGAGTAGATACTCCAGTGTGTCCAACTTATCTGTGGAGCAGCGACTTACCTCGTGGCATTTGTGCTCAGATTTAGGTGCGCTTCCACGTGAAGGTTTCGATTTCCCAATTGGCTTCGTATCGGGGGNATCGGGGGGGGGGGACTCCTAATGGCGGTATGCATGCGCTTCACCACTGTTGGGGGCGTGCGTGGTTTCGGGCTTCTGGGGCGAAGGACAATTAAGACAGAATTATACGTCGGTGGGGTAAATATGCTACGCCGTTTTATTTTCAAGGCCCCTTCCGTAGGTAGGGTGAGTACCCGGGGTGCCGTTTCGATACCGTTTGTTATGACCATACGCTGTTCCATAGGTCTAGCATGGTGCTGTCTGATCTTTGCGGAGGCTAGTGTTGCCGTTTAAAAATTTGTGTGGGGACGTCCAATTGAACTTCCTCGGTTTCTTGGTGGTAATCACAATTCTCTTGTCGTGTATTTTGGCTTGATGAGCCGTCCAGGCTTGGTGCGCATGCTCACTTGCAGTTGTCACAGACCTATCCAACTTCACTGTTTTGCAGTAGCAGTTATAGTAACACTTGAGTATTCCTAAATATTTAGGATGGGCCGAACAACAACAAGTGTCACATTGTGTGCTTTTCAAAACTCGTTTTCCGCACTTTACCCCCAGACACGGATGGGAGACACCAGGCATTGGTAATAAATAATACGTTTAAAGATGTGAAGTTTGATAATCCAATCGCTCTAAGCCACTCGAAAAAGTTGAGCTGATTAATAAGCTTCTAGACCTGATAAAGACTCCCGTGCGACTATGAATAATGAGCGACTTTAACTCCCCAGGGATACACTGGGAAACCTAAACCAACGATGGCCTTGGCTTCAAAAACTAGTTGCTAGAACTGTTGTATGAAGGCCGGCTCCATCAGCACATCACGTGGCCAACGAGATTAAAAGAAGGGTAAATCCCGTCGACCCTAGATCTACTGATTACGCGGAGCGAAGGCGAAGTCCGAACTATACTCTGCGGGAATTCACTAGGAAAAAGTGATCACGTCGTGATCTTCTTTGAACTTATGCTGAAGATTCCCGCGCCACGAAGTAGAGTAGCTAGGTTATATAATAAAATCGACAACGTCGCTTCTTTAAGAGACGCCCGTGAACTCCGTTGGGTTACCGATGGCACACCAGCAACGGAGTCAATGTGGAAGGTCATCACACAAAATATAATTAGATTGACGGGAGATACGCATCATTGACAGAATTAAAAAGTCAAATGCTGAAGCCCTGGTTCACAAAGTTCACAAGGCGTTACGCAAACGCAACGCTGCCTGGCACAGATACACAGTGCTAGAAACATTCGCTAACTGGCGGCAGAACACAAGGCTAATAAATGAAGCGGTCAGCATATCGAGAGCAGCTCGAGGTTAGTATGAAATAAAACTGGCAAGGGACATTAGAAAACAACCAAAAAAGTTCTCTCGCTATGTCCAATCGCAAGCTAGAACCCCTAAGGCCATAGGTTTGCTTATGCGTTTAGGGACGAAAAACCTAGACGCGAACCAGTATATCGCAAATGCATTCAAGAACCACTTCCAGGCAATCTTCCGAGAAGGGTTTATTGTAAGCAACTTCTTAGGTGAGGAGGTTGCAGTCCCATACAACCCTAGCTGGATCATAGAACACGACGAGGTCCTATCTGTGATCTCCGAACTAAACCCGATGAAATCCGCCGGACCAAATAACATGCATCCAGCAGATTAAAAACCGGTGGCACCATTAATTGCAGAACCCCTAGCATCACTGTTCAATCAGTCGACGTCAACAGGTACAGTGCCGGCCGACCGGCACACAGCAACAATTGCCCCATCCACAAGATTGTGGATGCAGCTAGTATGACAAACTACCGACGATTAGCTTGACCAGTATAGTTTCCAAATTGATGGAGCGAATAATAAGAAAAAACTATCAGAGTGCTTAATAGGTGTGCAGTTCTTCTTGAAGGCACAGCACGGATTCCTGAAGGATCGAGCATGTCTGATCAATCTCTTAGTATTTCTGAACGAAGTAAAAAGCAGGTTAGACAAAGGAAAACGGTTTAAGCTTGCTACCTCGACTTCCAAAAGGCGTTCAATTAAGTGAGCCACGTGTTCTTATTGAATTAATTGACGGGTACAGAGGCTGCAACCCAGGTATGTAGCTGGATAGTCGGTCTACTCCACGAACACACACACATATATGTATTTATCACCAATCCTTACAGATACGGCGCCAACTAACCATAGGTGAACGACAAAATTAGGTACAAAAGTGGGGAAAATAAAACAGTCAACTTCGGGGAGTGACACTTAGTTTGTTTGTTTACTAAGCGCCATTTTGAAGTTGTTTCATATTTTGGGATTTCAGACAAGAGAGGATGCATTAACGCCACTGACTTCGGTTTGATGCCATATCACACAGTGTCTCCAGCCAAAGACAATTTGAATCTATGGTGCCCCAGCCGGGGAGCCGAGAAACCCCAACGGAAACCAGGTCCGAGCACAATCTCTTTAACCCTGTGCACTAAGTCATAGCCTGCCCATCTATCTGTTTCTTCCAGCCTGAACCGATGTGTATGAATAGTGAACGGTGTGGCAGACGGTGCTCAGGCATGAATAGGACGTGCCATAGCCCACCTAATACGATGAAATTATTTTGCTCAAAGGAAGCTATCTGGTCCTGGCACCCGTTGTCTGACGTTACAGTTATTCACGCGATGCTCCCACAATACACGGGCGATGTTGCACAGACAACGGTTATCGAAGACTAATAGTCGCTGGAAACGATCTGCCCGGAGATGCCAGGTCTCGCAGCCATAGAACAATTTGGTGCGTACCGTTGCGCAATAAACACACTCTTTCAGTGAAAGGGATGTGTGGCGCCGGCACCAGACATGTCGCCGATTAGGAAACGCTAATTTAGCTTTGATCACGCGTTAAGAGATCTCCTCACCCACGTACCAGGTGAAAATGCTATCCAAGATAACCAGCGAAGGAAAGGGGACCAACGGTGTCCCCCAAGTATCAATGTTAGGAAGACTCTTCTTTCTTATATTTATCAACGACCTGGCCGAGGAGGTTGCTAATCTATGTCTCGTCTATACAGACGACGTCAAAATAGTTGGCGGCTCGTCCAGCCGCCGACCAATACAAAATGACTTAGACAGGCTTTCAGCGTGGGTGGTAAGGTGGGATCTGCCATTGAGGACAATCAAATGTTGTGTTTTAAGCTAAAATGCTTCTGAACCCCCATACGGCTTACGCTCTCAAATGAAGAAACACATACTCTGAAACAAGAGAAGTGTGTCGAAGACCATAAGATTACAATCACGGCTAGCTTTGCACCCAAAAACCAATGCGCCGAGGGAGCCTACAAGGCCCAGAGCGCAGTGTTTTCACTGAGAGCTGTAATAACCAGCCGAGAAGCCGATGTAGTCATCCCTCTCTATAGGGCACTCGTTAGACCTTACATAGTACACTGCACCCAAGCATGGGCTCCCTACCAAGTAATGAACACAGACAGATTGGAAGAAGTGCAACGGTTAGCTACCAGAATGCTTCGTAAAACCAAAGGGCTATTTTAATAGGACCGCCTTCGGCACCTGAACTTCTTCTCTATGCGTAGGAGACGTTTAAGAGGAGACCTGATCGAAGTCTGCAGACTAACAAAGAACACCGATCTAACAGACCATGAATATCAGCTGGGAAAGAATGGACGTAGATTGGATATTAGGAAACATTTCTTTAACAATATGGTGGTCAACTTCTTGAATCGCTTCCCCGGAAGACTCGTTCAACTAAACACAGAGCAAGCATTCAAGATGGACCGAGACCTTTTCAGAAGTGACCTAAAACATAAAGGAAATAAGCTTCTTTTCTTATTCTCCTCACTTCCACGTTTGACATAACGTGGTGCGCATGCACAGCATGCACACACCGGAACGCTTACGCTTAAGTGTACGTTAGTCTCCCACCAACACGGCGAGAAGACAGTTTGTTCCCTCTCGTTTTCAGCCTTGCAGAATTTAGGCGCGACAACTACTACATCCGAATCTTACATCCTCGGAAGGTTGCGGAAGTATCAGCCGTGCTGTAATCCGGGAAAACATACAACTCGACAGATCTATCGACGAGGTCAAGCCAGAATCAGGACAACCATAAGGCCGAGGCATCTACGTCCTGGAAATTTCTATTGGATTGGATTGGATTGAACTGACGACGCGCGGTTCGAATTTCGAAGTGAGGAACTTAAATAACCCAAATCATTCCATTATTGATCGAAGCCCCTGAAGCCATCGAATGCGATCCCACAGAAGTCAACTATGTCACAACGTGTAGTGAATACATATACTTTCACAAATGCTTGACTCTGTTCTGTTTCATCCTATCCGTTCGTGTGCCTGTTTCCATCCATTCCTGTACGTCGACCGCCTCTTGTTATTCTACTCATTGATTCTCGTTCGTCCAAGCATCTCACCGTTTATCTGGTATAACGATTCATGCTTTTTGTCCCGCTTTCACTGTGATGTTCTTTTAGAGTATTCCGCCATCCTTAACATTGTTCTCCGTGACCTTGTCCGCTTTGTGTTCCAATTGTATTTCAGTTCATTAAGGCCTTCTTTTTTTGGGCTTCTCCTGTACTGATGCTTGTGTTGTACATTTCATCATGCCTATGCATGCTTCACGGGGCTCCGTGAGATATACCTTCATTATCATTATTATTATCAATTTTATTAGTAATTGAATTGGGTTAATCGTTCTTGAATAGAATCGAACTATCCTGAGAGGATTGCTATATTGAAGTCAACCGCAGCAGGCAGCGATTTCAAACACAGGATAAATCGGGAGTTTTTCCGACAGGAATATTGACGATACATGTACATTCACGCACCCCGCAGGATCTAGGTGGATTAACAGTGAGCCCAAGGAGTTAGTAAGCAGTCTGTGAAAATCTCTTCAAAGTAAGTCGTTTCCACGCTTTCTGTTTATGTACTGCTGGCCAGCCACCCAACTGGCTTTCCTTTTCCATTCGTTGGAGGTTAATACTTATTAGGCCACCGCTCACTCTACCTCATCCAACGTTTCTCTACCGCCTTCCCGCAAAATGGTGAGTCTGGCTAGTCATATCTCTATTGAGTCACCCTTGAGTCCCAACGGGAGGAGAAGGAAGTGTTCCCAGGCCGTACAATTTGGAATCTCCTGCGACACCTGCGACCGGTGGTTTCATCGAGCTTGCATTAAGTCACCTTATTCTTACTGATTGTACCTAGATAATATGGAGCTTAAATGGGGTTTTGTGACTGCTCGCAGCATATTATACACCGCCGCACCTCAGAGCAACAGCAACCTGACGTCGAAACCACAACCGAAGGTGAGACAGTCATAGAGTTACGGAAACGTTAACCGACAATAAACCACGAGTTAGAGGCAGTCAGGGCAAGTTTGGATGCGCTGGAGGTAAAAATGAGGTGAGGAATCCTGCGTTTCCAAATAGACGTAAATGCTAAGACCGCCAGTCTGTCCGAGATCGGAAGGAGGTGGCTAGTGTGGCTTCCCAGATAAAAAATCTAGCCCGTGAAACTTGCATAACAATAGGCAGGCAGCGAAATGTAGTCATCAAAGGAATAGATGAACCTCTGCAGCAGTGTCGGACTAAGAGAAAGGAATCTGAGACATCGTGTCTCCAATCTAATTAGACAGGTGGGAATCCCGGCCCACGCACTGATCAAAAGGATTTTCAAGCTTGGGAAATGGTCTAACGCGCATGCAAGCATAGCGCTTATCCCAAGGCCAGTTCTCGTAGAGTTTGGCAATCAGAGATTCCAGGATGCATTCTTGGCAGCGGCGGGTAGAATAAAGAGCCCGACAAACAGGAAGGTAGGCGTCGAACCGGACAACGCCTCAATGAATGCTTGCCTTCGCCGACATTCATCACCGACTAACAGGATATTGTGATTCTCGGGGTAACTCACCCCTGATAGAACTGACTAGAGAGCAGTATCAGGCACCCGCACTAGCTGCCTAACTTACGACATCCACTCCCAGGTCTGTCTCAGCTACATTAACATTATCACCGACAGGACATAGTCGCAACGAAGGATGCCCAGGGCCCACCCCAGTAGGACGAATGATAATGCCCACAGCTGTTCGAAAAGACAGGCCTGACAGTCCGAGTGCAAGTGTACCTACTCAGCCGGTGACTGGTAAGGAATTGTGGATTACAGTGGCACGCAGGGCTAGTGTAGTCGACACCCCCACCGCGGTGCCTCAGCGAACGAGGGCCAGGAGTACGCCGGTGACAAAACCCGAAGAGAGTACTTGGGCGGGTTGCCCGAGTGTGCATTACAATCTGGTGGCACCAATGCTTGGAGAGGGGGCTCGGGTTGAGGGGTTATCAGCATTCTATACGAACGCTTGCTGTTTAGGCAACAAGTGGAGAGAACTGAAGGCTAGAGCCGTAGGCCTTTGAAATTAGCCGTGTCATTTTTGTTATCGCTGGAGCTTTGGTTGTTTCATCAAACACAACCACTGGATATATTTTGTATCAATTACAATGACCTCAATGATAACCTACAACGCGCCCAGTTTAATTTCCGTACGAGTATCCGTGAAATATATCAACGAACAGTCCTTTCGTGCTTTTTCTCATTTTGTGAGAAATAAGGTTAAAGGTGTCACCAAAATTCACATAGCAGACGGAAAAAGCTTTGCGCTGGATGGAAAGTTGCACCTGAGCACCGAAACCTGAAGTAAATTGGTTTTACAATCATTTTGTCGTCAAATGTAAGCTCAATTCGTTCTAAGCTACCGGACATGGGTCTTCTAATTCACTACGGTGAGTACTCCAAAGGTTGTGTGCTACTTTTTCAAGAATCTTGGTTAGGAGAATCCGTCGAAAACCAATTAGGTTCCGATGGAAGGCTTCCAATTAGTTCGAGCAGAAGGACCTCCAGATAGGAAGACTAAAGGTAGAGGCGTCGTCGCTTATGTGCGCTGGTCGTGGTGTAACTCCACCAAATGCATATTTACTCACAGCACACAAAACATTTCTTGTATTTCTGTAGAATTTAAACCACTTTGTCTTCTGCGTCACTCTTTGATCACCTTTTCAAACCTATACATCACTCCTAACTGTATTCCTAGTGAGTTGTCTACATTCCTGGATGTATTCTATCTAATCATGTTAGGGAAATCTGTCACTTCTGTATTCATCGGTGCTGGCAATTTCCACAAATCTGATGGGAGTTTATACACACTGATCATTGTTACTTTTCCCACCCGAAATGATGCCTCTTTGGACCACTTTTTTGTTAACGAACTATCTTGTCTCCGAGCCTTCAAACGTGCATCAGTAGGCAATTCCGATCACTGTCTGATTAAAGTTTTGCCCAAAATTTATGGCAAATGCAAGCAACAAATCTTGATGAAGTATGATGCGCGTAAGATACGTTTACGATTAAATCATCTGATCAGTTGGATGGAATTAAAATCCATGGTTGGCGGTACGGCCTCACAATAACTCTTTCTTCCCGATATTTCAGTCTTTTGTGAGAAGCTTATCAATTGCCTCAACTATTGTTATCATGTGTGCTGCTCTTAGGAAAGGGTTCATCCACAGCACAACGGATTCATTTCCGATAGGCCAAAATGATTAAGAAGGCTGAAAGAAAGGGCGTATCGCTCAAGAGACAAACTCATGGTCAAATCTGTCAACTTTTACATCAGAAGCGAGATAGCCCATCTCAATCGATTAGGAGAGAAATCTTGCTGTCAGCTTTGGAACGGACTGAAGTTGCTCTGTGGTCGTTCAACTTTACCAACCACAGTCTCATGTGATCTCAATGAGCTGTACAAATCATTTGCTTCAGTGAAAATCGTTGTACAAGCCTTACCGAGTCCAAACACAACGTCACTTGATTTCCATCTTCTTGTATCTGTCACAATGGAGCAAGGTTTGAAGGAGTTAAATGTTATCAATGGAAATAAATTCGCCGGTCCTGATGGGTTATGCATAGTGGTCCTTAAAACGTGCAAACAACCTCGCACAAATCGTTTCATTTATCTTTAATACATGTCTCTCAGAAGGAAAACTATTTAACACGGCGTGATGTGCGCATCACCTCAGTACCTAAGAAAGAAAAGGGTAAGTTTCAGTCTATTTCTTCATCTTCAGTAATAATTACGACTTTTGAGCGTATTGTTATTAAGCACCTATCCTATAATCTTGATTGTTTTGATTGCAATCAGTTTGCTTATTGTAAGCGTCGCTCTACTTTAGA
>UZAN01049469.1:6820-22090 GCA_900618425.1 Echinostoma caproni
GTGTGGTTCCGGTCGATGAGGTGTAGAGGAGTTGAAATGGATGACTGAGACAGTTAACGGACCGCTTGACGATAACTGATAATGCTTGCTTAATTCCTCAGCAACACTCGGAGAAGACGTGCGTATTTACGAACAGAATTTTATCTTGTGTTGGTACTGTGCATATTAAAACAAGCTGTACAATCAGGTCAGATAAAGTGGATAGAAAAGTAAGACACTACACTACCGTGGATTGGGATGGCTTCGGGTCAACTCCTGAAACGGTCGACGCATGTTAGTAAGTATATGGCGTCACTTGTCCTAGGAAGAGGTCCAACGACCTCTGCATGAATGCAGTGAAGTCGTGAATCAGGTGTCCGGAAAGAACCTATGGCTGGGCGTGTGTCTATGCACCTTGGGACGTTGACAGTGAAGACAATTACGAGTCCATCGATGCCCGTCGCGGTTGACTTGGCGCTATACGAAACGAGAGGCGATTAGTTTGACAGTGGCGTGGATGCCTGGACGTAAAAAACCGTGCATCTGATCGAAAATAAGTCGTCGGAAGCTTTCTGGGACTATTGAGCGTGTCTCAATTTGGCTAACGTCTCAAACAACAAGATATTCTGAACCCGGCATGAGTACTGGTTCAATGGGAAGCAAGTTGTTGCAACGCAATAGTTCTATTTCTGGATCCGTGCCCTGCGCAACCGCGAGAGCAGTTAGATCGATTGACGTTGATGATATGTCGAGAGAAGCGATGCGTAACAGCGCATCGTTGTCGATACCTGAGACATGGCGTATGTCGCTCGTAAACTAATTGACATAAACTAGGTGTCTTAGTTCCCGCGAAAAATACCTGTCGGAAGGTGAACGAGAAGCGAAGATTAACGGTTTGTGGTCGGTGAAAACGGTGAATCATCTACCTTCCAACGCGTGTCGGAAGTGTCGAATGCTAAGATAAACGGCCTAAAGTTCCCTGCCAAATGTACTATAAAGAGATTCGACAGGTTGTAATCGTTTGGAGAAAAATGCTGTAGGTTGTCACCGATTTTGTAAGAATTTCTGGAGCATCGAGCATACAGCTATGTCTGAAGCATCAGTAACGAGAGCTCACGGTGCTTCCGGGTGGCCATTTTAGTGACGGTCTTTCTTAGCACGTCGAAAACAGCTAAGGCTGACGACGGGTATTTGAAACGTTTTCGATTGCTCTTGAGTAGATCGGTGAAACATTCCATCAATGTGGCAAAACCGGGAATGAATCGACGGTGGAAGATCACTAATCCAGCGAAACAGCCTAACTGTCGGAAGGGTGAAGGTACTGAGTGGTCTATGATAGCTCTGATTTTGTTCGGGAGAGGTTGTATACTAGCGTCCGAGACGATGTGGCCTAGAAAGGTAACATGATTGACCAGGTGAGTGCTTTGAAGAGTTGAAAGTTATCCTGTATTAAGATAAACGTTCAACAAGTGCACGTAGATGGCGCTGATGAGCATCCGACGGGGAAGGGGCTATCAAAATATCGTAGAGATATCAGTAGACGTTTTCAAGTCCACGGCAAACTTGGTCGATGAACCATTGAAAGGAATGAGTGGTGTTACTCAGCCCAAATGGCATGCAAATGAATTCAAATAGCCCAAACAGAACAATGATGGCCGTTTTCGAAGGTCGTTTTCTGCGACAGGAATCAGGTTATACGCTCAAACTAAGTCGATCATACTGAAGAACGAATAACCAGCGAGGTTGGTAGACAGATCCTGTAAATGAGGAATGGGACAGCGGTCTGGGACTGTGCACTTGTTCAGTGCTGGGGCGCCAGTCACCTGGAATATTCGGAGCCACGTGTAGGGGAGAGGATTTTGGTGACTCCATGGTTGCTGATGTCCGTCAGAACTTGTCACTCATGTTTGCACGTTCGTTTTGAATGTCCATCCGAAGAAGAAACAGAACCAAAAATGGGGCTTGTAAAAACGATATATTGTGCATCTTCCGAAAGGTTGGAAGTGAGTTTGGCTATGCCTAGGCTGTTATTTAAGCAACGGCAGCGTAAACCTGAAAGTAGATCTGATAAATGCAAGGAAAGCGTGCGTTACAGAACTCAACGAGGGGAACTGTGTCGGTGCATGCTTTTCGAGCTCATTAAAAGAACGATAATAGTTAAAGCAAAACTAAATCTTGGAAATGTCCCAGTGGCTATATCTAATTAAGAAACTTTCCCTGGAAGGTAGCTATCGCCAAATATTGGCGATAAATGATTAACTTCGACGGTACACTTGATTGTGTCCCATGGAGACGGGTCCTTAAGTAGAAAGGAAAAAAATAACGGTAGTTTAGCTACCTGATCGAAAGGCTAAGTCGCTACTTGATATCTGGACCTTGATGATTCTGATAAGTATGCAACGGTTATGTAACCATGTCCTGATAATCCTCAATTACGCATGACTGGTTGGAAACTGAACCTGTCCTGTTGCTAATCACCAGTGTAGGGTGAAAGTGCTTCTAGTACGTGATTTGATGATCACGACCAGCTTGAGTGGATCTATCAGGAAACTTGGAGAAGAACAAGAGGCAAGAAAATGAAACTGCCGTGGCGAAACTGTCGGTTGAAGAACCGCTACAGGCTCATCGGAAGGACGAATGATACCTGGTTGCAACATGTGTTCGAATTCCATCTTTTGTACGCTGAGTTCGTTGGAGGGCAACCTAAGAGGTCGGTTGTGGACAGGAGGACCCTGTGTGACGATTTGATGTCTCACCTGCGCTGTTACAGCAGTTAGGTTCCCAAGTAGCACATCATCAGAGAATAGCGCGCTATTCGTCAGCTACAAATTAGCTACATCGACGTTTTTGTAATTCATTTGCAGCTGATTCGTCAGAGAATAGCCACCTATTCGTCAGCTACAATCAGCTACAATTTTTGAACCCAATTGTCGTTCCTTTCTTCCTCCTATTATGAAACGCATTACTTATCGCATATTCCTATGATCTTAAATGCCTTCACCATTACTCATGCATACATTTTCTGTCTAAAAAAGCACGCATATTTCACAGGAAACTTTATTGAAAAAGCATTGCATACAAATTTACATGACTGTCACATTTCACGATTCTTGCGAATTGTTAGCTTGTCCGTAATGTTTTTGAGCCATCGTTTAATTTCAACTTCAATCGAGTGGCTTGTGAGTCCCGTGAATCGTTCGGAACCCATGATAGCATCTGTTTAAATTGAAATCAATAATATTCGTTTGCTTACTAAAACTTACTTGCATAGACCGCAACCTTGACGCCCTTAGCTTGGAGTGCTTCCCGGTGTAATTCATTTCCGAAGCTAATGACTCGTGGATCGTCAGGCTCATCGCACGTTTGACAGTGTGCGTGAGATCCTTGCCGCCAAGGTGCACAAATTGATTGACTTGTATACGAGAAATTTAATTGAATAATCGCATCTTACTAGTTCGTCGTAAATTGTCTTTTCTTGTAACTTTTCTTCAAGATCTTCCAGATCTTGCATGCTGCGACAAGGTCTCTTTATCACCGCTGTAAATTTTCGAGAAGGGGGTTGTAGTGTTAACAGCAGCACATCATCTATCTTGCGATTCATCAAATCGAAATTGGAAGTCATCCCTTTAATTTCTTTTCGAATCTCGCGCATGTTATCTGAAATTCTTCCAACGTAGCACAGATTTACCTGTTAGTATCTTGACTTTTTCATGTAAATCAGAGACATTGCGTGCTGTCTCCGGATGATCTACTATATATAAAATTATGACATACGATTAAAAAGCATACGTAGTATTTGGCGAACAGAAGCTGTTGCTCCCTCTAACGTCTAATATGACTTGCCATGAAGATGCCAGCACAGAATCATGGGGCACTGAATGGCTGGTAGTCAATTTCGGTGGACTATTAGATAATATGTATTATAAGGTAATGACAGTATTTACGTTGAAGCAAGCAGAATAGGCGGAAAGTCCTGCACTTCAGGACTCTTCTGCTTTCGCTGGCGACTATATGGAATTTCGCCTTCCGAGTCGCTGTTACGTTGGATTGGTCGCCTAAAGAACCGTCGGCATTAAAAAAAGAAGCACTCACCTTTTTCCCGTGGAATACATTTTCGAGAAAAAAGTCACTCACGTAGTTGCATCTGTGTCTTCATACGTGGAAGACTGCAACAGATCTCTTTCGAGATCATACGCAGTATCTAAATCGACCTAGTAGGGAAAGTTTATGAAACAGTTCATTGCTTACTAGCCTCTGCCAATAGAACCACCTGATAGCAGGGGGCTGTATGTAGCATTAATGCGTTGGCCGTCAGAAGTCGCCGAATGGTCTCCGAACTTGTGATTCTTGGCCAACGAACTTGATCTTTTGAGACCATTTATTTTTTCAGGATCACGGCGATGGCATTATTCTTAGTAAATTGCACGACTGAATACATCTGCAATCAGTCTGAGACGTATCATAATATTGTTCTGTAAGACCGGAGAATAACATAACACCAAACACTGGATTACGGTTTAAAAGTGTGTAATATAGGACACAGGTAACAAAGCACATTTACATCGAATGTAAACAGTAGAACTTACATGTACAGTTTTGCGAACATCTTTACGAAGAAATATGTACAATGAAGATGAGTTCACCGGCTTTTCAAAAAATAATGAACAAGCAATTTTTTGAAAAGAAACAGAGGAATCAGTAACAGCAATTAAAATGCAAGACTCCTGTTGTGATCCAGACTTCCGTGACCGCAATCCATGCACGACTAGGTACAGTTTCATGTCATCCAATCACCGTTCAGGAAGCTCGACCAATGGTACACTGGGCGAACGTGACATCCGAGTTAGTACATATGATGCGTCGGCGCAAACGGCTACGTAATTGGACGACGGCCCTTCAGTCAATCATATGAACTATTACCTTCTAGAAAACATGCTCTAATTCTATCAATAAACATAAGCATTTGCTGCTATCAATTCCTCGTGTATTTCATTGGTGTCCGCAGTTCGGGTTGGAGCCGATTCAGTTCTGAGCAGTACAGTACGGATTCTCGTATTCCTATATTCGATACTATTCCGATTACTACAGCTCCCCGTTAATGATAACACAGTTATCAGGGGATTTGGTACTGTTCAATCTATTGCGAATCAGAGAAAATCTACGTGAAATGGAAGACAAATTCATGGGTAAACAAAAATCATCAAGCACGTGGGAAGGTCCAGGAATGAAGGGATACGCTTGACGTTCAATAATGCGGCGATATAATTGTTGCGCTGGTTTCACGTTGCCGTATATAGAACGCTTGATGTTATTTATATTGCTTTCAAATTTGAAAGCAGAAAACGTATTCAGTGGACCATGGACTTCCACGTCTTCAGGCAAATGTATTTGACAGTGAACGTTATACACAATATCTTCTGGACCGTATAAATGGGTCATATCTTAGGCGAAACAACGCAATGAAGATTTCGCAAACGGAATAAAATGTATTTACAATGGATGCGAAAGTAAATATACAGAAATAGATAATTTCATAAGATGCTTATACTGAGCATCGAAAATAATATCTTTAAGCACCACGGGACCTAAATAAAGCAAAAAAATAAACGAAACTCCGTGGCTTTCCAACGTTCAAAGTCTTCTAAAGTACGACATTGACGCGAGAAATCAACGGGAGTGCATGTCTGTAATGATAATAAACGTTCATTAATTTCACAGATACTTGTTCGTCCAAATCGATGTTCGCGTTTGAATTTTGGAGATATCCATAGGGAAAGCAAACGCTTCATAACACCTAGCAAAACTAAGTGCATATAGTCCAAACATTTATCATATCCATGGGGAGGTCCTCAAATGGTGAGGTACCGGTATGATGGCGGTCTTGTGTTCCCCGACGAAATTGTTCATTGTAACGCGCATTTGCATTCAAGTTCGGGTATGTCATACGACCGTTCACATATAGACCTCTTTGTGCACATTTATCACAGCCGTAATAAGCATTGAAGCTCCTCACTTGTCGGACAAACATCCGGGCGGGGGTACCACATATTATGGCCTTTAAATCACATCGTATCTTCAAACCCGTAGATAGAAGAAGGCCGTTTGTCAGAAGAGCGTTCAACTCCAAAATAATAGATCTCAAATACTCTGTAGAAGACACCGATTTACATGGTCCTGCATATACACCGACAACAAATGGTAGACAGTGGGTCAAGTTGGATACTGAACATTGTATCGACCACAGATGAACATTTGAGGACGCATACAACGATAGTCCGTCAATGTTGAGTTGTAAATCAACAGACGGAGAGGAGAATCGGGGCACACTGGACAATAGGTAGCGAAGATGAGATGCCAGTCCAATGTGAACGTAGACCCCATGTCCGATGGTTATCTTCTGACAACTGCGAGGATTCCTCATCAGAGTTCTGGGATCTCTAGGAAGCTCGGGGAAGTACTTAAGTAGAGCTTCCAACCAGATGCGACCGTTGCACATAGACGACTTTGTTCTCATTAGACATTACCGAATAACTTGTCTAGTAGTGACACCAGTCTCTTCTACGGTCGTGTCTAGAACGAATTATTTAATTATAACAAATATTTCACCAAGTACCAGCGGATATATCCACGTCTACTTCGACGGTACTAGTAGAAACTGACATAGGAGAAACCATAACTACATAAGAAGGCTCTTGTCTACCATCTTGCATGGTGACCCGTACAGCATCCACTGATAATCCGTCGTCATATCAAGCATATATCGCAAATTACCCATGGACTTAGGACATTTCTTTCTGTGTCCAAAGACTCTCTTCACCACACACAGGACACGTAACCTCTTCAAGCCGCTTCTCACGCAAACGGTAGTATGCGATTTTGGATGTCCCAGACATGATTTCTTGCTAAAACGATATAGGGACGTGATGAAACACTATAATTAATCTAACTATTTGGTCTGAAAAATAGCTGCTTATAGTTTACTGATTACCATGCTGTTAGTAATTTAACACTATTCTATAAATTTAGAAAATATTTAATGATATTAAAGATATACACTTAGTAAAATGATAAAAATGTTTAATAAAACGCTGTTAAATTTTATCGACAGACCGTCATTGATGTGAACCGAAGTAAGATGAAACAAGTGACCATAGTCACAACAGTGGATACGAAGCTTGTCATTAAAAATTCAAACGCGCGCCCATGGTTTAAAACAAATCGGTACAACTTATCACTCTCTTATAAAACCGTCTAAGAGCTATTTTATTTGTAAAATTATGAAGTATACTGAAATGGAATACCATTCGATAGTTAATAATGTCCAGTGCTCAATAATAACAAATGTCGCTAATGCACATCTTATGTAGCTCACTGTAGTTAATCGATGCGCTACAGTGCTACTTGCGTTGTCAGAAGAACGGAAGATCGATGGACATTCATGAACAATTGCTTCAAATTGGAGTGACTCTGTGGGGAATTGCTAATAACGGGCTAATGGTAGGCTTATTCGCGGGTCGACCTGTCGCTTGAAGTTCCGTTGTGTGATCTACCAGTCTATTCTTTTTCGTGTCTACTAACAAGTCGAAGTATTGGAGGAAATCGATTCCTAATATTGCGTATGAAACTTTTGGGACGTAGAAGTTACGACGTAGGTTGAGATCTACAGCAAGTAACTTCTGACCGTAGATTTTTATAGGTTTCCCGTTTGCAGCTCCTAAATGGATGCCGGCCGGTTTTGCGAAACTGTCGGTGTTTGAAAGAACCCTTACTTCGGCTCCTATGTCTACCAGGAAGTCTCCACGAGAATGCATATCCTTATTAAAAATAGAAAACCTGTTTGGGATGCACCGGACGTGGTGGTCGTCGTGACACGTCAGCCTAGTAGTTTTCCGATGACAGGCAGTTACGATGTTCGTAACCCGTCTTGCATTGCTTGGTTTTATCATCGAATTCACGATGGTACCAACTAACGACGTCCGCGTCTAACGCAGAACTATACGTTCTGCTGCGCGACATCCATCTTCGGCCACGCGAAGTTGAGCGGCTCGTGCTTTGACCCCTCATGACTATGTTCCTAAGTTCCGTCATCTGTCGTTGCAGATCATCGAGAGTAACCGACGGTCTATTGTGGTATTCTGTCAATGAAATTTGGACGACCGTTGCGCACAACGTATCGATTTCGTTGTCCCTATTGCTTGGGCAAGTGGATGGTGGAACCACTGGCGAATTGGCGTGCAGTGGTTATCTTTCCAGCACAGCATCTGCCGCAGCTGCTAACTGGTCCAAATCTAAGTTGATTGTGGTAACAATGATGTCTTGTACGGCATTTGATATACACTGCAACCACAAATCTCTCAGAAGTGATTCGTGCATATGAGATGGGCCGGCCGTTTGACGCATTTCACGAAGGAGCATCGAAGGTTTCTTGTTGCCGAGCGTCAGTGTATGACAAAGCTGGGTCATCCTTGTTCGTTCGGAATCACCAGCCTCCGTCAGGTTACGATCCTTTAAGAGCCTATACCTATTTTCTCCCGGGTCTATAAGTTTAATATCCCATGAGGTCCCAGTATGCGCGGGGCTCAGGCTGACGATGCGTTTGTAGCGGTTCTTTAACAGACAGTTTCGCAACGGCAATTTTCTCTTATTGCTTCTTGCTTTTCTCTAAGTTTCCTGGTAGTTCCATTCAAACTGGACGTGATCATCAAATCACGGACTAGTAGAAACTTCACCCTAAGCTGGTGACTAGCATCGGGACAGGTTCAGCTTCGAACCAGTCCTATATAATTTAGGACTATCAGGACATGGTTACATAACTACAACATACTTATCAGAACCATCAAGGTTCAGATATCAAGTAGTGACTTACCTATGGATTAGGTAGATTAATCACAAAAGCTAGACTAACGTTGATCTTTCCCTTCTAACATACGGATCCTTCTTCTCTACCGAGGAAAATCATGTTTACCGTCGAAATTTAGCACGGATCGCCAATATTTGGCGATATCAATCTTCTAGATAACGTTTCTTCGCTTGGACAGTTCCAGAATAAAGTTTTACTTAAGGTATTATCGTGCTTTTAATGAGCTCGAAAAGACCCCACTGGCACAACTCCCACGGTGAGCTCTGTATCGCACGCTCTCCTTGCATTGATCGAATCTACTTTCAGTTTTCTGCTGCCGTTGCTTAAATAACAGCTTAGGCATAGCCAAACTCACTTCCAACATTTCGGAGGATTCGGAATATTTGGTTTCTACAAACCCAATCTTTGGTTCTGTTTCTTCTTCGGACGGATATCCAAAACGAACGTGAGCAAACAATAGTGACCGGTTACAACGGAAACCACCAACCACCTAGTCACTAAAGATGTATCCATCAAATCTTCATTTTCCGACGATTGCTAGAGCACCGTCATGCTTATCAAAGACCGACGATCATTGTATTCTTAGACATCCGCGTGGCCTTCAACTCTGTCTATAGGACCGCATTATGGAACTGTTTGTTGAGGAATGGAGTACCTGAGAAGTATGTGTCGATCCTCAAAGAGTTGTGTTATCATAACTCAGGTCGGGTTAGGGCCTATGATCAACTTTTGCCATCCTTCGCCGTCTCCAGTGGAGTTCGGCAAGGTTGCCATATATCCCCCTTCCTTTTCAACTTTGTCATAGAGGATGTTCTACAGAATGTTTTTTCCGGTCTAGCAAACGGTGGACTCGAACTCCTCCCAGGGGACAGAGTCCTTGACTTAGAATATGCCGATGACATCGCCTTGCTGGGTGAAAACACAGGCAGTCCAAGACGTTTTGAACCGCTTGGCGATCGAGGTATCCAGGTATGGCATTTGCTTTGCACCTTCAAAGTGCAAAGTGCTTGTTCAAGACTGGCAGGAGCCTGTGCCTGCACTCACCCTCGGTGGTGATTAGCTGGAAGTAGTTGAGGGCTTTAAGTACCCCGGGGGCTTGTTCGTAGCTGGTGGATGTGTTGGGAAGATCATATCAAGAATAGGGAAAGCTAGAACAGCTTTCGTCAACCTGCGACACATGTGGCGCCGCCATGACACCCGACTATCCCTTAAGGGAAGGTTTACATCGCTGAGGTTCGTAGTGTTCTGCTTTACGGTTGCGGGACCTGCCCCCTCCACGTTGAGGATGCTAATCGACTTTATGTATTTGACCACCGATGTCTCCGAAGCATTGCTCGAGTCTGGTGGGAACATCGGGTGAGTAATGACGAGGTTCGTCGTTGTGTGTTGGGTGTGGATAGTCGTCCTCTAACGGAAGTAATCGCTCCACACCACCTCCAATGGCTTGGTTACTTATGGCGTATGCCTGCCCATCGACTACCTTTCCGTGCTCTCTCCGCACGTGCCGGGCAAGGCTGGAAGAAGCGGCGCGGCGGTCAGACCATGACATGGTTTAGAGGCATGAAGAAGCTGGCTTCAGCTTTGGCTTCGGTTGGTGCAGCCNACGTGCCGGGCAAGGCTGGAAGAAGCAGTACGGTGGTCAGATTATGACATGGGCTAGAGGTGTGAAGAAGCTGGCTTCAACTCTCGTTTCAATTGGTGCAGCCCGCCCCCCAGGTTGGGGCCCAAGGAATGAGGAATGTCGTTGGTCAGAGACGCTGAGAGATATGGTCCAGAATAGAAGTCAGTTGCCCGTCGAAATCCCATGCCCCGTAAAAAACAACAAAGAACACAAAAAGTATTAAAAGGTGTACGGTGAAAAACAGAAAATCTTGTTATCCCAGTTATCTACATTTTCCCGTGTTCAACTGTTTCACCCCTTTTTACCCTGTTCTGCACTCCAATCCACCTGTCCCCTTTCATTATTATTGTAATTATTGTTGTTGCGTTGGGACCATGCTTGTCTACAAGCCGGTGGTATATATTTATATATATTTGATGTTCAGTTTTTCGCCGAGCCTGGCAATTGTATTGCTAACGTTTCATCATTAATCGAGGTGACATTCTCAATGCAGTTACTACAGTTACTGCATTGAGAATGTCACCTCGATCGGTGATGAAACGTTTGCAATAGAATTGCCAAGCTCGGCGAACAACTGAACATCAAATTATACTAACCGAGCTACAAAAACAACAATCAACACCGTTGTTTACAAAACTGTCATATATATAAATATATAAATTTGATTTGCACTCTGCAGCTAACTTTGCTTGTGGGACTGAGCCCGAAGTTCGCCGAAGGCATTCGATCTCTCACGAGTCAGTATTTCTAATGGATCAAAAGCGAACGATATAAGTAGCGCAGGGCAACGTAGTAACCTCTACCGAAAGGGCACCATATGCTGCGGAGCTCGTACCGTTTTGCATTCAATTTACGTTTAAAGGTTGGCTGAAGTTGTGGAGTCAGGGAGCGGAAGAACCGCATTTTCAGCCAAAGTTGATCACTGATGTTATTTTATCAGGTGGAACCCAAGATCTAATAAAGGTAAAACCGAAAAGCCAACAATTTGGTCATCGTTTATTTACTGCAATACATCAGAGAACAGTCGTTTGTCGGTCGGGAATTCATATTGTGGCCAAAGAAGGTAGACTACCAGTGACGTTTGGAACAGCTCCGCGATTTATAAGTGCACATAAAATCGAGGCAATATTTCGACAGTCATCTGAAGTAGAAAAGTATCAAGAGATGTATTAGATTTCCAAAGGATTATTCAGAAGTATACCGTGTACAACTAGGCTACTCAATAAATTATTGACTACTTCCCACGTAGCACAACGGAGAGCATCGTTCGAGCTACTTATGAGCTACATCGGCTACATTTGTTAATAATAAGCAGTAATTTACCCTTAGAATGTATACATATTTGTTTTTGGTTTAAAGACTTTCATTCTTAGGTCAATCAAGGTGCTCGCATTTTTGGGGTCAAACCTCCCCGACTTTTGTTTTAATTCACCCCAGGAAATGATAGTTTGGGTGATTCTTATCTTGGCAAATAGCCGTTTCGTTTGAGTGTGAGTCGTGTTCATGCCTCACTGGGCCTTTTGGTCCATGGTGTCTGCAATTTCCTCTCTCTCAGACTGTCAGCTAAACTGTTCTCCTCGGAGAACCTCCTGTCTGTCGACGGTTCCAGCCCACAGCCAGACTCGGCCCACTTGCGATTGTCTGGTGTATCCGTTCACGGGGACAATCTGCCGCACGCACGAGCCAAGCATCTTACACTTGTGCTGGATTGTCGTTAGCTGCTGGTGTGCAGAAGTCCTTATTTCTTACCGTCCATTGGATAGTAAGTAAAAATTTGTGATACACTTATTTCATTGTTATTGCTTTTGGTTCCATTATGAACCTTTTCCCGGGAATTATTTCAGCAAGCAAACAAAAACATGCAACTTCATTCAGCTTCTTAAAATGTCATCCATATCACGCTGGACATTTTATCACAACAACGGATGTAACAAGTTAGATGTTTTGTTTGCGGTGAGGCAAGTCTTTATGAACACAGCAAAAGGTGTCCAAGATCAATAGGCAAATTAAGTGTGAAATATGTATTTTATCAGTAATAATTTTTTTTGTAAATGCAGCCCACTTCCTTTAATGTGAAGCAACTGGGGGAATTGGAAAGAAATTTTTCAGATGAAAAATTTGTAGGAGTGCTTAGGTGAAACAATTGATGCAAATGGGTGGACAAGACGTGGCACACACGGTGAAGCGTGCTGTGTCTACAGAACTGCATGATTCGTTAGCTGTGCTGATGAATTACCCCGAAAAACATGGGAAAATACAAGCTTACGGTCGTTTGTTTATTAAAGATGTTATTGGTAAGTAATTATAATAAGATATGCCTTACTTTACTAGATGCTATTCGGACTAACCCAAAATGTATCGATGTTTCAATGGGTTGTGTTGAACGAGAAATACGCAGGTGTTTCAAAAATACGGCGGACAGAATTGGCGCTAGAAAATTACGACAGGAGAGCACTACACAACAAATGTAATATGCTTTTTACTTTTATAATAAACATCAGCGAATAAATGGTCTTCAATAATACGCCCAATTGTCTGCATAAAAGCCTTCGGTTACAGTAGAAGCCTGTTTGAAGGTAACTTCTGATTAGGATTCAGAGGATACGGTAGGGGTGAGGGAAGATAAAAGCGATTTAGTCAATAATTCAATAAAGTGCGTTGTAACCGTTACAAAATATGTGCTTAAGCCCAATGCGAGTTAGTAATACCGTGAGATAATATGAGTTTAGAAGAAAAAGAAGACGGAAAACATACAACGGAATTTTCAAAAATTTAGCTCATTGTAGCCGGCTAACAGCGCGCTATCAGCCGATGACGTGCTACCTGGGTTGCTACCAATATCTATTGTGAGATATGCAAGAGCAACACAATTAAAAAACGAGCACCAACTTATGATTGACTGAACTGTGTCCATTGAAACAGAAAGGAATAGCAAGGAGCATCATCATGAAATCACCCCACACCAATTTAAATATGAACCCGCATAATCCCAAAAATTAAGTAAAAGAAGTTGCAAGAACTTGACGGACCGTTGTATGTTTATTGTTTATCCTCCAGAGCTGACAATGAAATGCTTGGCAACCGCACGAGGAATATTACATCGTGATTGCTTGTACCTCATTAGACCATTTCGGTTCACGGTGTTTTGTTTGCTTTGCCTTGCAGGTTTAACTTCAACCCGGACGCACGGAAGACTTGTCCGCCAGTGTTTCCTCGCTAACCCATGTCCCGCAACCCTACCGCCGTACCGCGTCGCCGTCCGTAAAGCCTCATATCGTCTCCCGCTGGGAGGATACGAGCCAAAGGACATCCCGTTGCGCATATCCGTTCACTCCGCTGCGCTGCGAGAGCCCGAAGTACGTCCGTATTACAATGGTACGTGAAGGACCTATGTAGATAGGAGGTGTGACAATCAGACTTTTTAAACTTCAAGTGAATCCACCGTAACTTCAAGAGAATCCAACCAATCGCACTCCACTGGAAACCCCATGAGATGATTGGTGTTTTGGTCATCAAATGTCACCGGACCGGGTCTGTCTAAACCCTGTCCAGTCCGAATGAAGTAAACAAACAAAAGTACTTTTTGAGTGAGTTACCGAGCGAGGATGAATGTTTCGGTGGTGTGAGGTGGGCCGTTCTTCCCCCAACATCCCCCCACACACACGTTCTACCCGGGAACGTCATGTTCGTGATCGTTGATCGAGTGTGCGTCATAGATACGAATGAATGAACCCAGAGTTAATTGACCTCTGTCGGTCGGGTAAGGAAGCGAATTACGTCAAGATGGATCGATAAGTCGGTCACCATGACAAAGACGTGAATGTGAGCATGATTCATTGCATGAGTGGAGTTAGTCTAAGCCCTCAATAACCCAATGAGTAAATTCCATTGAGGCCGAGTTTCTCTCGAATAAAACCGATTCCTTTGAATTGAATGCGATTGCTTACGTATTTCTGACATTGAAATGCACACTTGACAGGATACTTAACAATGGTAATAATGGTGAAAGAAGTAACAGTATTTCACCTGAATAAAGATCAAAGATTTATTATAGGAATAACTTACAAGCTCATGCTTTTCTCGTCCCATAGGTTCGTGTGGTGGTTAAAAAAACAGTGATACATACAATTCCTTGTGTTAAATGTCACGTGATACGTGCTTCTTCCACTGCTAGCCAACCAAGATACGGTCGGCTCAACTAACCCCCTGCTTCCCGACGAGTTTCTGCTCCGCCACCAACTGTATTGTTTCTACACTAACTCCCAAGGTTTCCTCAGCAAATTTTTAGAGGTAGAACTGCGTTCCCAAACTGGTCAATGGGAAATTATTGAAGTCACCGAAACCTGGCTGATAACGGACATTCTGGACTCAAAGTTAAGCTTACCCGGCATGACTGTGCTCAGACGCGATCGACCTACAAAGGATGGTGGGGGTGTTACTCTAATTTAGCAGAAAACTACAATGCGAAGCAATGGATTATCCTGATGCGGTTTCTGACTCACTACGGTGCAAAGTGCGACTGTCGCAACGCGATACCGGCTTGATCGGTGTGGTGTACTGCTCCCCCTCATCGACAGACTCAGNTGTCACTGAAGTTCACACATGTTCTCATTATGGGAGACTTCAATTGCCCTAACCTAGCTAAATCAGCGACCTCTCTAAACCGTTTGAGGGGAAACTTGCACTGCTCATGGAATCCTATCCACTTTACAATTTTGTGAAGGAGCCGACGAGGTTTGGAGCCAATCAGTCACCATCACTTCTGGACCTGGTGTTAGCTAACGAGGAACTGATGGTGAAAACGATTTCC
>UZAN01049472.1:6942-17432 GCA_900618425.1 Echinostoma caproni
CATTACCTAATACGACCTAGGTGAACAAGTCTCCTGGTCGGGGTTTTCATACCCTAAACACTAAATGAGTAGGGCTTCCTCAGTAGAGGCTATTTGGGACGCTTGGTCCTATGGGAGCATTTCGCGAGGTGCAAGGGAAGGATGACCATCATGAACCCTAGACACCCGACCCCGACCATACTGAGGCTTTTGGAGGCTTACATATACATGTGGACAAAGGGAAGAGGTCACTGAGGAAGCCAGTGTAATGCAGAAGTCTTGAACGTGATTCTGGGTTTGGACGCCCGGAATGTGCGGTTTTTAATCGACGGTGAACTTCGCCCATCGTGCATTGTTGCTATACCGACTTCTCTTTTCAACCTTATCTTGTAATAGCATTTTGCGCTTGGAAGGCACAAAACGTATGCTAAACATCTGTATTGACAATTGAACTGGCTGGGAGTCGTAAACAGTGGTGTTCGTGCAACTTCTTAATTTCTCTGTAACATTAATTCACTGAGATTCTCAATTATCTCTTTGATTTTACTTTTAACCTTCCTGTCTTTCTCCTACTGTTCATCCAAGTGGGCATCTAAAAGACAGCAACCAAAACCGGTGAATAGTTGTACAGACTATTCAAACAAGCCTCTGGACCTTCACTCAAGGAAATCCTCATACTTAGGTGAGATATTATGCCATCTAGATCGGCGGCGCTTTACTCACATGAAGACAACCGTTTCCAGGTTCATTTTCATTACCTAACTTGAAATAAAAAAGAAGACAGCACTGACGAACCGCTTTCATTGTTGAATTCTGATTGGTCGTTCGCGTCAACAAATATTCGATTATTTGTGTACTGGGGACATTAAAACTCCGGAATTTGTTCGTGGCAACATTGGGTAGAGCAATCGTTATCATCTTCAACGGGTAGTTGTATTCAGAGCGGTTATCCTGTTGACCGCATTTCAGATTTTCTGCTGTTTATCAAGGAAGCAGTGTGAATAGCTATTCTCATGATGGAAGGTGTTTATCTGTTCAATCTCTTGCTAGGCACCGAGGAAAATGTCTCTCTGCGCAAGCATCGGGCCGGATTTATCTCGTTTATGAATCACCGAAATACTGAAATTCGCACTCAGCCCTGCTTATGCTCGTTTGTTGTGCTCTCCATTGGGTGGTTCCACTTTGGCGTCGTCGTGGAAGCGCTTCCAGGCAGGCTACACAACCATTTCTGCTTACCGGTTTCTATCGCTGAACAGCAGATCCTCGTGACTATGGGGTTTACCCCGTCTGCTGTTCATCACGCGGAAATGTGTAACAATAATAAATGTCTAGCACTGTCTCTATGTTGGTCTTGTTTGCGATTCGATAAAGATGTGTCGACAGTAAAGACATGTTTTGGATGGAATTTGGTCATTTTCGATTTATGCAGCCATTAACGGTTCACATTCCGTGAAATAGACCCTCAACGAGCAGGCCGGGTTTCGTGCACGCCGTTGTTACATAGATGAAATGTTCACCCTTCATCGCCACACAAAGAGATGACAAAATATTGTAATTTTGGACATCAGGACGGCCTTCGGCTCCACCGATAGCCCTGCGCTGTTGAACCCATTTCGAAGTACCCGGGAAATGTGTCCTGCTTCTAAAAGTACTCTACCACCAGCTCTCGGTGAAGGTTAAGACCCATGGTGAACTCCCTCTCATTTCCTGTCACCTGTGAGGTACGGCAGGGTTGCCCCATCTCCATTTTCTCTTCAATTTCGTCATAGATTATAAACTGCCAAAAGCGTCACTTTAAGTAACGAACGTTGGCCTCAGGCTTCTTCCTGGAGACAGTCGTAGACTTGGAGTATGCCGATGATATTGCCGTACTCGGTGACAACGCACTGGCGATTTGAAACGCGGAATCGTTAGGCAGTTGAGGTTACTCGTTATGGTATGTCGTTTGCACCTTCGAAGTGCAAGGTGTTATTGCCAGATTGGCAAGGACCAGTTTCTGCATTTTCGTTGGATAACCATAGTCTGGAACTGATCGTAAGGTCTCCCTCGGGAGCTGCATAATTACTGGTGGAAATGTGGGCGAGATCTCAATAATTATAATGTCTATATTTGTGTCTGCTGGTCTGCAGCATCTCTGATGCCTGCTCGACATGTTCCTTTCACGTGTTGCTCTACAGCTGCGAAACTTGTCCTCTGAGCACATATCCAACGACTATCCGTCTATGACAGCTGTTGTCTGCGCAACACCACCCGCGTACGTCGGGAGCATCGCGTGAGTAACGATGGGGTCAGGCGACTCGTGTAGGGTCAGATAGTACTCCACTGAGCAAAATCATTTCACCGCACGTCCTACGAGTGCATGAATAACTTCTGCCATACCATGCGTTATTTTAAAACATTGGTCAGCCAGGTGGGCAGACTACGACATGGCGTAGAGGGTTGGAGGGATTGTGCTCGGCTTCAGCTTCCATCGGGGCTCCCCGGCTGGGGCCCCAAAGATTCAGATTGTTGTTGGCTGGGGACACTGCGGGATGTGGCAGCGAAGCGGAGTCAATGGCCTGAATGTACCGGTTCCTGTATCCAATCCCAAACAGTTCAAGTTGCGTGCAGTAAACAAGCACAATGTCCTGTTACTATTTATTGAATGTCATGGCGGAGCCACAGGTATCGCGGTTTAACGAAAAATACTCTAACTTTCAACGTTCGTAAGGTGATCTCTTCCCTATCACTACCTCCAGCCGTGATCAAGTTCCTGAAGTACTTGAGTCTTTTGACTACTAGCAGATCACAAAGTTCAAGAGCAGGCACGTTCTCCTTTCGGTCTTGTACAAGCACCGCACACTTGATTCAAAGCACCGTATCTGTGAAGTGATAGGGGTTTCCCTGGTCGTTTTCCTGTGGGAGAAGCTGCTGTTTCATATAAACAAGGTGGGGACTAGAGTAGGCAATCTACGTTTTTCGCATGTGGGTCACTTAAACACCTTTCTGATTCGTTTTCTAAGAGTCTCAGTGTGGTTGTGGTTTCGTCTTGGGTAGTGACGCCTCCGATCCCATGCAACTCGCAAAACGCTCCCATTCGACTAAGCGTCTCAGATTGCCTTTGCCTTTTCATTCTCTTAGAGTACGAAGAACCAACATCTGGGGTGATAACCGGTCGATAAACTACAGACAGTTCACCCTGAATCCTTCTTCCAAACTGTTGTAGGTCATCAATCAGTGAGATGATCTGAGCACAACAGAAGAGGTATCAACTGAGCGATGGAGTGTATTGCTACAATAAGAAAGAGGGTGGGTATGAATGCACATAATACATGCATAACGAATAATACAAGAATTGTAAAATAGGGTTCCACTATATGACGTTCACCCCACCAACTGGATGACAGTAATAGCGTGTAGTTTACGGCTGTCAGAGCGGTTGATTGGGTTTCGCTGTTCCTAAATGTGTATATATTTGTGTGTAAAAGTTTGTTAGCAATCGGATGTGGAGGAATGCCATGTGAATGTTTACAGATCTAAGCCTCTCTGTTTCTCAACGAGTATGGACGGACTCGCGGCTGACGTTGCTGCAGTGTCAACGGACTCCGGTGTGATATTTGAGTTATGTTGAATGTGTGTTATCCCAAGTGATTTCTATACCTATACCTATATTTCTGAACGGTTAGATTCTAACAGGGGAATCAGTTTCTGTGGGCAATTGTTGGTCGAATATGGCTTGAGGTTGTGGAGTGGTCGGGTTTCTGTCGGTGGATTCGTTATTTGGCAAGGGAGCAAGGTGATGATTAAATACCGTCTCTTCTTGTCCCCCATGAAGAATTACGCAGGTATAGTTCAAGTCAAATTCGACCAGTTGCACTTCGTCGACCAAAGGGTCACTTTGATTGACGATTGTGTCGTCTATACAACACTGGATTGGAATATACGAGCCAGCTGGATAATGATGTTCCTTATACTGCTTGTTATGTCGAAATATCCGTTCGTGAGAGGTCTCATTGATTGCCGTGGACAACAAAGACCGCATGGAGTGTAAAGCGTCTAAGAGGACCTCCCCCCAGTGACGGATGTTCAAATTTCTGAACTTTAATGCTAATATGATTGCTTGCCACAACGATCCGCTCAGGCGTTCCACTTGACGATTGGCTTGCGGACTGTAGGCCGTAGTTTGGCTGGCTGCGAAGCCTTTTGAGTGCAAAAAGTGCTTGAGTTCTCCTGGCATGAAAGAGGAGCCGCGGTTTGAGTGAACGTAGTGCGCCATTCCGAAGATAGAGAAGAGTTGACAAGCATTTGATTACTGTTGTCGAGGACATGTCTTGACAGGTGAATGCAAAAGGAAATCGGGATTATATGCCGATAATCGTCAAGAGATATCTATTATGTGCGCAGGATGGCAGCGATTCCTTGAAATCTATACTTAGTCTTTCGAACGGTTGAGTCGCCCGGATTAATGGTTTGTAGAACCTGGTTTTAATCACGGCGCATGCTTGGCACTGGAAAATTACGCGTCGGACCTCATCCACGGATTACGGTAAGTTCAGAGAACGGACGATGTGATATATACGCTTTAACCCCGGATGACAAAGTGCCTCGTGTAACTCATTTAGCATGTTGGGATATATGGCGGCTGTACAAGAGCCGCATGAAAACGCGTCGGCCGCTAAATTGTCACATCCCAGTCGGTAGATGACTTCGTACCGGAAGCATGGTTCATCTCTCCATCGCTGTATTTTTGCGTTTTTTATTTTTCCCTATCGCTCGTTATTGAACATGAATGCAACCGATCGTTAATCGGTGACCAGCTTGAAATGGTTTCCCCAGCAGATAATGTCTCCATTTTCTCAATGCTTCAATTGTAACGTAAGCTTTTTCGACCGCGGAATGATGTCTTCGGTTGGTGTCAGTGTTCTAGAGAAAAACTTCACCGTTCCACCACTTTGTTTGAGGGTGGCAGCAATGGCAACATCTGAGGCGTGTCTCGACAACAAGAGGTGTTCCGGGCTTCACGGTGACTACCCTTGCGCTTTCGAGTTCTTGCTTCAATTTTTCAGAGCATCGTATGGCGGGTTCAGGCAGTGGGAATGATCGATTTTGGACCAGCAGGTTGATCTTGTGTGAAAAGTGTGCTATCCATTGTGAGTAATACGCGAACATACCTAACGCGTGTTCCTGCTGTTTCACATTTCGAGGTGATACCAGGTCCCTTAGGGGTTTGAGCCGTTCAGGATCTGGCCTAACAGCTCCCTTTGAAACTTGAAAACCCAACATGTTTATTTGTCTCACAGACGTCATACTCTCAGCTTTGTTAAATGTGAGACCGTAACTGTTGACCATATCTAAAAATTTCTGCAGATTTTGATTGTATTCCGTCAAATCCGTACCACATTATTACGTTGTCCACGTAAGCGTAAGTAATAAATAGTTGTTCATTGTTGACTGTGTTATCCAGAGTTCGCTGGAAACATACTACGCCATTGGTCACTACAAATGGGATGCGGCGGAACTGATACAGCTTCCCACAAGCCTCAGGCGGTGTATTTCTTTTCTTCTGTTTGAATGGGTATTTGCTGGTAGGCACTTTTCAGCCCTAGGGTACTGAATACATCAAAACGCGCAATCTGCTCAATGAAGTGGTCCATGTGGGAGAACGGAAACGCATCGAGGTATGTGAATCGGTTTATGGTTTGACTGTAATCCACCGCCATACATTTCTTATGTCTCTCATTAGAGGTTACCAAGACCTGAACCCGAGAAGGAGACGAACGGTTCTATGATTCCTGCATCCAGTAGTTTCTCTTTTTTTTATAAAGATTATTGTATCGTGATTTGTTTAGCACACAGTCTGTCCTCAGACGAGTGTGAACTATAATATAACACATCTAGTAGTTTCCGGACTTCGGATTGCATGAATAGTTCATCTGAATCTAGTTGCAATAGGTCGGCATTCAGGGGGTTCTATTTTCGCAGCGAGAAGCCCGCACACGACGCGGATGGGACTCTCCAGAGCAGAGAAGTTCCGCTCGTTTGTGTAGTCGGAGAAAATCGTGATCTAGTACTACATCTGCGCATAAGCTTTTCATTACGGATAGTTTAACATTTTTATGGCCCGAGCCTTTGTATGCTATCGAAACTAAACACTTGTCAGAGCCGTGGACGCCATGGTGATCCGACTTCGTGAAGGTATAATCTTCGAGTTTTATTTCTGAACGACGGCCTTAGATACGTACCTCTCGGAGCTGCCTGTAACGGGACATTGTTGACCGTTAGTCGTGAAACTGCTATGGACAGACAATGAGGAGTTGCAGCAACTGTTACTGAAGACACGAGGGACTCTACAGCAGACGTAACTCACTTCGTGGGCTGTGAAGCACGACAAACTCGCCGATAGTGTCCCTTCTTTCCGCAAGCTTTGCAGACTGTATCTCGAGCTGGACAGTTTGGTTGTAGGTGACGTTCAAAGCCACAAAAATAGCAGTGAGAACTACCAACAATCTTTATCGGTTCTGTCGTGGCCTCTTGGTTGCACGTTTCTACTGCCGGCTGTACTGAATTGGTAGACAACGAACAGGAGAGGTTGTTACTCGGATTTCGATACGATACAGCTTGTTTCTGTGCTGTTCCTAATTATCCGGCTAAGTCGACGGCCTTTTGGAGGTGGAGAGTTTGTTCCTCAAGCAGCTCCTGGCGTACGTGACCAGATTGCATACCGCGAATAAAGTATCTCTAACCAGTTCATCGATTTATTCTTCCGTTGAAACCGATCTGCCTCCACAATCCTTAATGAGATCCATCAGTGGTTCCAGAAACTGATCCAATGACTGTCCACTTTGTTGAACCGCAGTAGACAAAACGTGTCACCCGAAGAATTCACCCTTCTGCTTGACGTGCCGTTTTTTTCTTCAGAATTTGGATAGCGTCATCAAATGTTTTGCAGTCCCTAATGTATTTGTAGACCGTGGGAACAATATACAATCTCCTGCTATGTCGCACTCCTAAGAAGTCACATTTTTCAATATCGTCCCACTTTTTCGAAAACTCAAACCAATCGTATGCCTGATAACGTGGTGTCTGACTATGGGATGTCGCACCCCCCCACTATGTCACAGTTCCTGATACGTACTCGCTTGGTCGTTGCTCGATGTTCGGAACTACCATTGACGATCCACCCTTGTAATGTCGCACTCAACCAATGGCGTTGCACCTAGTGTGCCACGTTCATGGCACTGTTCACTAATTGGATAATCCTTTCGAGGAAGTCACACCGATGTAAGTGATTGGAGACAGCGTCATTCAACGTCAAAATGTGCAAGCGCCTATCGATCAGAGAGAAACAGAACGTGTTATAAGTGCTGAAACAGGTGCAACTCAGAACTCCGTAACCAAGTCATTTGGAATTTCACGAACAGTTGTCTTCAATGTTGTATCCCATCGAACGACTATCGGGGAATTTTTGATCTCTGGAGCACCTGAGGGAAGCTGCCACCTGAAAACCAACGGAAAGTTCAAGGCAGTGAATGAGGCAACTTTGACTTGGTTTACTGCTAAGGGAAAAGCCCGGAGAGTTCCCAATGTTAGAGTGTACCGTACGTAAGAAGGCAATCCAGCTAGAACAAAGATTGCATCATAATGACTTCAAGGCTGTCAAAGGTTGGTTTCGCTCTTACAAAGTAAGAAATAAGCAACTCATGTGCCTTACTTTATCGGTCTGTGGGGAAAGTTTAACGGTGCCACGTGACGCAGTGGACGACTTTCAAGCGGGGTAACCGCAGTTGATACATAGATATTCTGACTGTGATATTTTCAATGTAAATGAAATAGCTTTGTATTCCGGGCAGTTCACAGAAGAAACAATGAGTTTGAAAAGAAAGACAGTTTCTAGGTCCAAGGAATCCAAAGAGGGTCACGTTACGGCTTTGTGTGAGCATGACTGGAGAAAAGTTATCACCGTTGGTGATTGGAAAGTTACAAACTCCACGATGCCTCCAAGGTATAGATATAAGAAGCCTTCCATGCAGTTATAATTCTTCAAAGAACGCATGGATGACTCCTACGTTATTTCACAGTTGGCTGTCCGATTATCAACCACAAAATGGTTTCTGGGAGGTGCCTATTTTACTATTTATGGACAACGCCCCTTGCCATAACCAAGCCGCAGTATTTTCCAACGTCGAATTGGTACGGCTGACTCCGAACTGTTCTTCGATGTTACAACCAATGGATCAGGGCGTGATTTGGTCTTTCAAATGTTCGTTTGCGAAACATTTACCGGAATATGTGTTGTCTTTGATCGAAGATGAGCAACGTATCATGAAAGCCAAAGTGGACATCCTCATTGCCATGCATCTGGTCAAGAAAGCTTGGATGTCTGGGAACCCGCACGTACTGATCAACGCTTTCATGAAAGAATGGTTCAAATCCATATTGATTCAGCCGGTGATGCAGCCACCAGAGGATAAATGCAATTTGATCGAGGACTTCATTCGTCATATGTCTATTGATGAAGAAGAAATCGGCTGTTTGGAATTGATGAAAAAGTGGGTTATTTAAAATTTTTGTATCAAGTCTCTTTTTTAGTCGTTAGATGAATTCGTTTCGAATCAAGCTAAGCATCTCAAAGAAGAAGATGAATGTGAGGCAGTGAATGCGCCGGAGGTTATCTCAATCAGAGAGGCGCAGAAGTTACTGGATCAATTAAAGCTGTTTGCTTTGGCTAATGCTCAGAGTTCGGGTCGATTATTGGAGTGTACAATTGATTTAAACAGAGCGTTTGTTGATTTCCAACGGAGAGTCAAACTGAGACAAATGACGATTTATGATTTTGCTAAAAACATTTTTGTAATCAGCAAAGATGTTTTGCAATTCTGTGGGGCACTGTGAGGCAGTCGAATGTGGTCCTTTTTGCTACAGTGGTCACCAAAGCCACGGTCATTCGGTCTATCGATGGGCTCTGTCGCACTAACGTGCAAACGGGTAAAAGATATTCGCGACTGACTGGTAAGCGGATGATTGAAGTGAGATGTCAGATGCGAGTGATCGATAAACACCGTCACGCAGACACGCCTGTGTGAATGAATGAACGATACTCTCACTTGTCCTAGAGCACCGATGAAATCAGACAGGTCACTTGCCAAAGGTCATCGTAACCCGGGTCTAAGGGCCGTTTGTGAGATGCACTTTTAGTTTATAAATCGTTAACTGCTTGAGCGTTGCCGTAATTCCTGTAGGCCGGCGTCTATGGCCTTCGGTTGGCTAAACAGGAGTGAATTTCTTCCAAGTAAACTCCCGTCTCACGCCTATCAGAAAATTTGCGCGAGAACCCGCTTAAAAATAGTGCGAGTCAAACGTTGGCCCAGTGTTATCGCTTGAACTTTTTCATTCCGAATCCCCCACATGGCGCATAGTTCCACAACCGAATCCCCTGCGGTGATTCTCTACCAACAGGCATCATCCGATTCAGAACGTATCCTCCTCCCATGCCGGCCCGAGCATCGATCGACTGATCGGGTTCGTTTACCGATCGGTCGGCTAGGTCACCGCAACAAGAGACCTGGCGCTTGCCCACCTAACCCGAGTGAGAAACCACACCTTGTCGACAACCGCGAGTCTTTAGCAGACCCAGTGAACTTCGGCTGTACTGCAGGCGTGCCTTCATCACACGGATGGACTGCACATGATAGCAAGATCATCACAAAATGTACAAGACGAAATGAAACGATGGAGCAATCAGACTATCGTACTATCCAAATAGTAACATGACATCTTAAATTGATGCTCGGACATCTTAAATTGCAAAAGGTATGCTTTATGAATCGCGTTAAGGCATCGCTAGTTGAACTCAGTCCGACCAACAACGGTCATGATAAATACATCAATCGGTTTGAACACTGGTAACAACAGAAGCGAACGATCCAATAGATGTCTACAGATGCTAATGATACATTTTTCACTAGAAAATCATGAATAGATTGCACAACGAACTTTCAGTTTGAATATGGGAAAGAAGTTAATGTTCTGAGTACACTCCGTAACAGGTATTTCACTCACTTTAGATGTTATTTCCTTCTCGCTATATCCGGACTGGTTCACCNACCTTTGTTTTCCTTGAATGGGTTAATAATGATGTGATTATTTATAGCTGAAATAGTTGTATATTATGGTGGTGGTTAGCCTAACGTTGCAGTGGAATGGAGGAATATCTGGAATTATTATGGGATAATTGGGTCAAAAAACGTTTCTCTGAAGAAAGGTAGGTAGTTTCGGGATAACTGGACACGTGTAACTGAAAAAGTGCTGAATACCGCATGCAATGTACCAATACTAAGGCTGGGGCATCATGAAAGATTTAAATTTCTTGATATATAAAGGACACAGGACGGTAGATCTGAATTCCGGTATAAATAAACAGTTTGTAATAATAAACATTGGGAACAACTAACGGGATTAACCTACTTTTCATCGATCGGGTTTATTTTGCCATAAAACCATTAACCGACTTTTATACTACTTATTAGCATTAC
>UZAN01049474.1:10786-22085 GCA_900618425.1 Echinostoma caproni
AAACATCCAAGATATGTTAAGTGTTGCGACCTTTCAACTTTTAAGTTATTGATTAAGATGTTGGGAACAGATAATTCAGAAATTCTTGATGGTTTACGGTTACTGGAAAACGAAACTTTAATGCATTTGTTTGGGCTTAGAGAAAGTTTAACATCATCGGACCATGGTTGATTGAAGGGTTGGTGTTGTGAGATGCTCCACTACTGTCCACTACTGTCGGCGGCGTATTTAAATGTGAATATATATATAATATATATTCTTCATTGGACTGGCTCTGAAAGAGCTGTCTATCTAATGGTTACCCGGTGTTGCAAACAAGATTATTGTAACGAAAATACACTTCCTGGGTACAATTATATGAATGAATTGATGAAACATTACCGGATACGCATACCTGACGAGCGACAAGAACCGCGAAACCGGTGGTGTGCTTCCAGGGAAATTTTGTCCAGTCATTCGCATGCTACTTATTGTGAAATATATGTCCGACACTCTGACTTTCATCAGATTTGCTTCTCACAACGTAGTGTTTTGAGCCTGATGCACAGGTCGAAATTTATTTTGATTATACAATGCATCTTTCTGCTAGCCCCTGGTTGTGATCGGCGAATTTGCACAACAAACTCGGGCAAAAAGGTGAAACATGTTAAAAATGAAATAAGAGGTGATGATGTTTTGAGAACCTCTCAACACAATTCAGCATTGAAACCAGGCTTCTGCTCCTAAATATCCTCGTTTTTGGGTGATTATATGCATAAGTTTCATATAAGTTGGGTCTGTACTTTTGGGGCAAATCAGGGTTCCAGTTTTGGAGAATTTTTGGTGTACCTGAAAATGCAATTAAAATGAAATTATCTGTAAGAACGCAAACAGACCGTTTGTTTCACTCCGCGATCCCTTGTTGTCAGTCCCATGTGGTTCCCTGTTTACAGAGACCATTTATTTCAATGCATTTGGGTGGTAAGTGTGCCAGTTTGGTGCACACAAAACAGTCAATCAGCATGGACAACCAGTCGTTAGAAATCTTTACGAAGAGGGTGGGAGTGACTGAATGAACCAGACGACCTGCATCCTTGTTAGTCCGCAAAAGCCTTGCAACGGACACGGATTTGTGAGGCTATTTAGGCATTTCAATGGGTTACGAACGGTATCGGGTCTTATGACTCTTTACTACTCTCTAAGTAATCGTATATCACTTGATCCCCTTTGAACATGCTCAGGATTTTCAACCAGTTGAATTGAGGAACTCCATTTGGTAGGTGGTTGATACTATCGTCAATGCCAAGTCAGGTATCCTAACTGGCTGCTCATTTATGGAATACACTTATCCGGACCTAACAAAACCACCTATCTTCTACATTATACGTGATCGATTAAGCAGTGCAAGGAGGTTCGCAAATAAGGACCTGATATTTTGGGAACAAGGACCTGCATTCGTAGACTTCGGATTCCCACAAACTCCTTCTGTGAGTACTAGGAAAAACACTTCAGCACTGGAAACGTCATTATCACCTTGAGTCTTACAGATCTTACCGCTAATAGCCAGAACATATCCAAGGCCTTTATTGTTAATTATCTTGATGCTGCTGTGTCTTATATACCTCCAAACCCACCTCAAGAGGATTTCGTGGAGTATTCTCAGACTGTCCACTCATACACTCAGACTCAAGGAACTTGATATTGACCAAAAGTGTATAATCAACTGCTTGACTGCTTGTATTCCCAACCACAACCCTGTATGGCTTTACTGGTCAACTGCAACAGAGTAACCAAGACTGTCTTTTTTAATTTTATTGTTTCTAGGCCTTCTGATGACATTGACAAGTTCAGTGTAACAATCATCGGAACTAACAACCATTCATTGCATAACGATCCGGTTATAATCGTGTTCCACATTGGAAGACAATTCAAGTAATGAATTCTTTCTGGTCGGTGCATCAGTTACGTGGGCAGTATTTTTCCTCATCACACCCTCTTGCTTCATGCTCAAGCGGGGCAGTTCCTGGTGCTGCAACATATTTTAATTTTCACTACCTAACCAATTACAGAGAACTGGTGAGTGTGCCACAGCATATGAACAAAACGAAATCTATAGAATGTGTTTATAGGATGTGCCGGCTGGTTACTGCCCGGTTTCCCTGACTGAGGAAGTGGGACAACCTCGGGGTCCCCACCCGAAGCATTTGTCTAGAAAGCCACAACTGTAAGACAACAGGACGGGGCTCAGAGTCCACAGTCCATTGGGGCCGGTGTCCAGTTCATTAGATCATACACCCGTTGAACGAGGTCAAACGTCCAAGGTGACCAATACACCTCGATGCCCAATCGAACCAGTAACCGTTGCCACATCCAGGAAGGTGTGGATTATTGTGATTCGTACGCCTCCTGTTGGTTGGTTTGGAATCAGACGTTTTGGCCAACTCCCCTAGGTGAACAGCCAATGGTTCACCAAACCGGTTATAGCCCCGGATGTTGGATTTCCATCCTCTCACTTTGGTGGGAAAACACGTCTGCCACGAGAAGGCAGGGAGTAGGGTTTCCTCAGCATAGGCTATTTCAGACGCTTTTTCATATAGGAGCATTTCACGAGATGTAAGGGAACGGTGACCAGTTACGACCCGAGACACCCACCCCGGCTACTCTCAACCCATAAGACAGTTCTCTGCTACTCGTTTGATGTGGGGGCAATTGAGCATAAAATGGGTATGTTTTTACACGCATAGATGTATTCGTCCATCAGCCATCAGTAATCATTATTCCGACACGCTTTTCCCAGGTGGAACTACCAGCTTTCGATGTACACATATATGACATTCAAACATGACCTTCGCACGCATTTTGAAAATATTCCTCATTCAACTGATGCAGTAATAGTACTAATACTATTACTAGTACCAATAGTTTGAAAAATCATACTAGTATTGCGTATTAGTAGCAACAGTAGTAACAGGTTATACTGATAATAATAGAAACAGTTATAATAACAGTATCAGTGATAGTAGTAGTAGTAGTGGTGGTAGTAGTAATATTGGAGGTAGTAGTAGCGGTATGAATGCACAAGCCATGACCTGCTTTGATGGAACGAGCTAAATGAGCAGAGGGCTAAAAGGACAAAACACAGAACAAGCACATACGCTGTAACAGGGCAGTCATATTTTCATGAAGGGCTCCTGATCGGTTCAACACTGTGTGCATATTTTGCCGCTATGCTACAGAATTCATTGTTCTCTTCAAGGAAGTCAAACAAAAGACACCGATTACTTCATTACTTCACGCGCAACAAAAATACTGCTCACATATGATGTGAGTGCAGTGTGAATGAAAAGGAACTTTTCACACATTGAGCAATGAAATCCCGCTTCTCAGATGGTGAGTTTCTGTCTCTCTGGTTGCAAATTTCCAGTAGTTTTGTGCTTTAGTTTCGGTGACCAACCTCGAAAGTTGAGCTGCGAGGAAACTGTGATTTGCTATTTCTTCCCTTCAGTTATCTAGCGGGTTTCTTCCAAAGTAAGCCCCTGAAATCGTTCGTCTCTTGAATTTTCCATGTTTTTATTATAGAACTTGACGTTTGTGAACCAACGTTTGTGAAACAGGGAAGCTGGCAATTCCCCCGAAATGTTCCTTGTATTTTATCTTTAATCCCTTAATGCCTTCCGTCTGTTTTTCATTCCAAGCTTGCACTTCGTGTTGCTGCAGGGTATGACGAACGTTTGTTTGACTACTTATTCAATATACGGGTAATTCGATTTAAAAATCCCTCCTACAAACGCAATTCTCCACGTCTATAAAACATACATATCATCTATTTGTCTGAGGTCTCACCATAGACGCCATCGAAAACTTGTCAATCAGCCATTGTTATCTTGCATGGGCCTGGAGTGCACGGTAAACAATCACTCTTCCAGTTGTGTTGTCAGGAACTGAGGGAATATACTGAGCGTATCGCTTACTTCAGAAACGTTCAATATGTTAAGGTAATTTCCCCGAGAACCCCTGTGCCTACACTTAAAAGACGCATTTCTGGTCATCGTCCGCCCATAGTTTGATCTGGGAGCCACCACCACTTCTGCCAGTTTATCAAATATCTCCCTCTACTGGATCCCCTGGGGATATATTGGGTGTCAGGATTGTCGTGACTTTATTATCAGTGAACTGGTTCATGACTTGAGATGATATCATGGCGTCCATGATACACCCAGCTTTGATTGACCGCACCTTATCATTGGCTCGACCTGACTTGTAAATCGTCCGGAAGACTTTAAATGGAACGATCTTAAAGCACTTAGAAAAGGAAAGTACCATCCATCCGTCATCAATAAGCCTCCATCCAATGGAGCATGCATAGCCAAAGCACTCCAAAATGCGTCCATGTAAAATTCAAGGTACGGCCGCTTGAAGCTCTCAAACGCGTCTCTGAAGTCAGCTGGTGTGTCCAATCCCTAGATGGCAGCATCAGCCTACTCCATCTTGGCCAAGGTTCTTTGTACCGCCTGCAATACCGTTAGCTCTCGCCCTTTAAGAAGCGGATGACAATTTAACTCTTATCCGACAAGATCACCGTATCCTGGAACGCCATTGGACTGTCATCTTGCTGACGACAACAAATGTTATGAATCCACAAGTCGATTGCATTCAGATAAATCATTACTTTCCACTCTTATCTCATCAACTTGGTCAAAATTACTTATTTGATGTAGAAACAAAAGCAAGCACCAAAATCATTAGTAACTGAAAATGATTTGAACAAGTAGCCCATTTCCTAATAATATCCAATAACGCAAACTGTTGTTGCAGTTGCTTTATCAACCGGTTAATCAATCAACGTGATCGCCATCTCATCCCTGAACAAAGCAGTTCCCAATATCCGTTTTTTTCGAGGCACTTTGCTTATCCTTGGACATGCATAAAACATTTCCGTTTACGAGCCTGATACATACAATACATACAACACATCGAAGAATTTGAAAATTTTGTTCGATCACATTTGAGTTGGCCGTGAAAGATCCTCAAAGAGCAATCCAGTTTGTATACATGAGTTGATATTGCGGACAGTGTCACTAAAAACATTTCATCGCCCGATTATGCTGGATTTTCAAGTGAACTTCAGTCAAAAGCCGTTCATATTGTGCTCGTTGAGATCTTAATCTTTCCTGTATAGATTCTCGACAAAGTCAGGAAGATCAGAATTTGTTTAAATCCTCTAGCACAATGAATGTCGCTCTCAATTTTATTTTTCACACCAGTGAACTATTTGAACTGGACTGATGAGGAAAGATTAGTGATCGATTAAAGGTTATCTTACACTTTAGAGGACATTTTATTGACCCTCTGTGATGCATGCAAAGTTACTTGCGAGCAGTGGTGTGGATAAGTGGCTACCAATTTGATTGACTATCATTCAGACACTGATTTCTCACAAAATGGCCTAATCCTTCAGTTCAGTAGTGCTACAAATTCGAGGTTCGTTGTGGTTAGAACTCATAGGGAGTGCATTAGCAACGAGCTTGTCTATGATTTGACCTCAAACACCTCGCATGGAACGCGTGCGTTTTACCATTATGCCTTTCAGCTTGGCTTGAATCATCTGGATGTTGTTCCCGAAGCTATTGAGAGATAGTTCAGCCCAATAATAAAGAGTGAATATAGTATTTTGTGTTCACACCAACTGAGCTGACGAATCGCGCTACTGATGAGCTTGAATAAGAGAAACCCCAGTCTGCGGGTTACTGTAGACATGTTTCACAGCATGATCTGCCAGTGGCATGTGTATGTGTGTGTGAAGGTGAAAGATGATCAACCGAAATCAACCATAAGGTATTGTCCCAGAACAGATAGATGTAGCCCATAGTGGCTGAAAACAAGGCGAAACGTGCCTAGTTCAAAAACAAAAATACGACATATATATGGGGAAAAAAGCATGAAAATATTTTATGTAATTCAAGGTAGGTATCTAAAATTGATGTGAATAAGACACCACAAAATGAGGTACCAATAGAGAGGAAGCACACGTGCGTCTCTTTGGAAGACTTTTAAAGAAGCACCTTGGTCCAACCGAATCATTAAACATCATCTGCTCCAGTGAATCAATGTTCTCTAACGTTCAATAAAACTTTATTCAAGTGTATCTTTCCATCTATCATTCGAATTGGGCTAATGCTATTTGTTCAGCCATCTAGTCTGTAATTCAATAATGATGCACTGGTTCAAAAAGTGATTCGAAATCCTTTTTCAAAGAGACAGAAAACAAATCGTGATTTCTCGGACAAATTTTTCCAGATAACTACCTCAATCCTACAAGAGGTTCGAAATGATGGTTAGTGTTCTGAACAGATGTTACTGAAAACGAGATTTTAGACGTTTTATTGTAAAGTGAAACACATTGTTTCCAGTTCACTATCCACTCGCATCAAAATAAAGATTGACGGTACGTGCTTACTTTCTTTTTCACATGATTCCAAACCACCAGTTCTTACATTTCCCTGATAGACTCACATTTATTGCAGTTTTTATTTTTGTTCCTCATTTCTTCAGAATGTGCTTCAAAATTTACCCGTATAGGATGCACGACTCGGGCAAACACATGATTGGACTGAGTCTGCCCGTAACCCCAAATCAATGAAGGGCAGAAACGAATGAGAAACGAGCGAGCATGAGGCAAATTGTGCTGGGAGATACGGAAGCATGTCTCACATTCGAACTAAAAGGGCATAGACCCAAACATTCGCAGCTTGAAGTTATTTTCAGTACTCCATGTCTGCTCCAGCATTTTTTACTGCTTTCTTCTGCCAAATCCGCAATTCTCCTAGGGATAGAAATGGTAGTCATTCATCATCAAGAACGTAGTCCGCGTGCTACAACCAACTGTATCAGATAACCTCGAACTCAAGATCGTCCCGGTCCGACGACTTGGTAACGCAAAGAGCTTCTCACAGTTGAGCACTGAATTCGGATATGCCACCGCTCATTAGCCGCAATGAATTATCTCTGGTGCACGGCTTCTCAGCTGAATCTTATTATGACTGAGCAGAAAATCTATATATTTTTCGGGAATAAATCATTGGTATTAAGCGGTTTGGAAGATTCATTTCGTCCTCTGGTGTCCACGTTTCACATGTCATTGAAAACTCATATGAAACCCTTGTGGGAAACTGAGTTAGGTGGATTCGAATGACGACTTATTCCGTGAAAAGTAGTGTTAGTGCAACGGACAAAACAAGACATCTATATGATATAACCATGGTCTTTTATGTAGCACATAGCCGGATGTATCTAGCAGTTTACGACGAGTGTAAACACAATTCATTAAATAATCGATATCACTTTCCTATCCCCGAGTTAAGTAAGAGAACAGATAGCGAACATGGACTGTCAGATGGCTAGTTATGACGTAATGAGAATGTGCTGTTTCTTTACTGTGATTAAGGAGACAATACACCGCGGCATTCTGTCGGACGGTTTCTGCATAAACGAACAGTAGGACAAAGTACAACTAAACCAGAAATATAAACAGTTGCGGAGTTCAAAAACTGTATCGGTAAAATTCCGAGATCTGAATTTATTTTGTCAAACAAACGTCAGTGAACATGCGACGAAATTCCGGGTTTGTTGATGGTCGGTGGTCAGGAAACAAGAGACTAAACTTTCGAACCCGAGGACGAAAAAGACCATGAAGAAAATTATAGCTTAGACGTAATCTTTCAAAAGTAAATGATCGCCATGTTAAAAAACAACCCAGTGAGTTTCAAGGAAAAACCGCGATTTTTTTAAAAACATAGGCTTTTTGAATGACAATATGCTCATTAGGACATCCAGTAAACAATATTACTCGATTGCCATCAATTTATTCTAAAACTCTTCATGTTTTCTTCATCTACTTATGACCGTAGATTTCGGGAAAAAGAGAAATTTTACCCATGGTGGAAGCTGTAGACCACCACCGATATGATGAACAGATTGGATAACTAACCGCGTAACTTGTTTATCACGAAAAATGCGCACAAATTGTTGCTTATTTTGTCTTTGGCACTACTATTCATAAATCAAATGGTCTCTGAAAAAGATAGATAATCATATTGTATGCACACAGAAAAAATGACGTAAATATCAATCAGCCTTCATCTTTTAAATCAGGTTTATGAATAGTTAAATCCAGACAAGCCACGGATGTATATGCTTTCTGATTGAAAGAAACAGTTGTGGGCGCAGAACACGGTTAACCGGTTGGGAAACACGAAACACTGCACATTCTAAGGGCAAGAAGATAACGCCGGCACTCTCATTCACCTTTTCGGAACATAAACTTGAATGCTTGTCTCATGAGGTGGATGTTAGGTGACAAGGTGAGCAATGAAAGACTTGGGTGGTCAGAGTTATGCAGTATTGGATCTACACCAAAATCAAGTTTCCTCGAATTCGGCAGTATTGAGCGGACTCCAGCTCCAATTGTTGCAGTCTTTTCAAAATAGTTCTTTGAATGCAATCTCTTGGCAGTGATGCTGACAGTTCTCCATGGACGTTTCAAAACAGTGCGACCACGTTGTGACTACGAATTCTTGGCTTGAATGGTATACTCAATGTGTGGTCAAATACAGCCCAATAACAAACATGGGAACGGTACTGAACCAACGGACAATGTCATGGAGCAAATAATCAAACATCATACAGACAATACCAAAATCCTTCTCATTTCACGGTATTCAAGCCGTGCTCGATCGACCATTGATGAGCTGCACTGAGTGTTCTCAGAAATGTCAGTGAGTACTCAGATTTTGTTTCTATATTCCACATTATGCTTTCATCTGCAAATTTTAACTTTATGATCTCAGAACGGTCGGTGAACTCTGTTTGCAATGGAGTAAAAGACGAGGACCAAGCACGATTGCCTGTGTTACAAACCTGTGTTACCAACGGGTCATAATGATAGGACCAGATGGTGATTCAAAAACCCGAACTAGCATGGTACACTGTCAAGGGAAATTTCCATTGCAAACCGGTACAGGTCCCCGCGGAGGTATCTCGGGATTCAATATAGATCAAATGCTTTGGAAATATCCGCTAGTTCACCGTGGCCAACTGCTTTTTTCCATTCCTCCCAAACCAGAAGCAAGTTGGTGGTTCATTATCGCTTCTGCCGAAATCCATGTCAATATGATGTGGATACGTTTTACTTTTCCTAGTGAATCATCGCAAACGGTTTCGATGAATTTGAAAAATAAGTAAAAGACAATGATGAGTCGGTAGTTGCTCAGGTCACTACGACTGCCGCCTTTGTATATCGGCGAAATTACTTCATACCGGAAGGAGCACAGCTTTTGTTAAAATCACCTTGTAATATAGCTCGTGAAATGGCTGACCTAGGTAACTCGTCAGGGTGAAAAGGGCCTGTTCATGAGTTTTCTCTTCCGAGAGACGAATTTCTCTTAAAAGACAACAGTTTCAATTGGATTTTCTGCGTAAAAAATAATTATGGTTAAAATCCAAATGTTCTCTCTTATCTGCTTGATATTATCAATCAAACAAACGAATATAATGCAACACCAAGGAGTAGCAATGGCAGGATTGGTTCTCAGAATCAGTGGTTTTATATCTTTCCACCTACAGCCTGTGAACAATAAATTTGGTAGTACAGTATCGTAATTTATCTGAGGCACCCCAAAACAAAACTTTTCTGGCCATCATTGGATTGACGTATGTTGGTGCACGGCCAGTCGTGGTTCCATTGCATAGGTATTTCCGAAATAAGCCAGCAGTATTAACATAGTGTACATTGACCCCATATCAATCCGGTCGTCTGTTTGAACACCATCTCATTTTTCTCCAGGCTCTCCGATTTTACTGTGATTGGTCGCGGCAATCTTGGTTGAAATCGACTTTGCTTCCACTTATTCAGTAAAGAGGAATTATTATTATTATTGTCATTATTAGTGGTGGCAGTATATGTGAAAACCTTAACGAGCGAAAAGGGATAGGCTTGTGATATATGCTTTGTATCTAACCATAATGCAAACACTGCTCAAGGTCGAACTGTAGAGTGTTTGCTTTGCGGCCTTATCTCGAGATCCATCACTGAACTAACGTGTAAAGCAACAGTAAGCGCAGATATACGCGGAGGACTCAATGAGAGACTTAAAGGCACTAGCGAAACAAATGTGAGTTGTGCGGATGCATAACTCTTCTATGGATGCTGGATATCAACGGTCATATAGATTTATCTGTATTGTATTGTATTATATTGTATTTGTAACTCCTGTAAGCATACTTGCTTACACTTCAGTTATAGATGTACACTGCTCGTCACGCAGAATGAAATAAAAATAATCAAAACAAAAGGTAACGAATGTTGGTGATAAATGTTTCATGTACAAAGCATTTGACGTAGTTCATTTGAGACCTGTTCCCTTTTGGCAAGTAGTCGGGTCAGGTAGGGTACAGGGGAATTTTTATAAATGTTAATGCGAGAGGGTAGCTGTCGAAATGAGAAGAGTGTGGACGGATGGGAACGACAAGACGAAAGATCAGGGTGTAGTGGATGAAGAGAGTCATCTACAATCTTGTGAGCAAATTTTAAACAAGAGTTGATGTGACCATCAATGAGTTCTGTGATTAATAAATCAATTGGGATTAGTGATGCAAGACTGATTATCACCAAATCATGGCGAATTGTTTTGAAGTCGTGTTTTAAAATACCGGAAAACATTACAGGAGAGCAATAAAGTAGAATGGGTAAAACGCATTGATGCACGAAAGATTACAGGACTGATTGTGGGGTTCGGAATTGCCTGAGTTTGCGTAACTGAAAAGATAGGAGTCTCAGTTTTCCCACGCAGTTGTAAAGATGTGTAGACTAACGAAGATTGCTGTCGATAGTGACACCCAGGTACTTCACTGAGGTCATTCTAGATACAGGTTTATCGTTCAGAATAGCAGAGTCCGTTGGAAATAAGCAGCGGGAAAGACTGAAAATACACTCTACGCAATTAGATATATTAAGACTGAGACCAGATTGGTCAGAAAACTGTAGGATGTGAGATAGGTTTTCAGTAAAAGATTGAAAGTCCGAGGTAGATGAAATTGTCTGAGACAAAACGACGTCATCAGCATACTTTTGGATGTGCGCAGGAGGTGGGACAGAAAGATCATTAATAAAAGCAGAAGAAAGGTACGGAGATAGAACAGCACCTTGAAGAACCAGAATTATTAACAAGGGGTTTTGATGCCTTCCTTTGGCGCACTGAACCCTCTGAGTGAAATAGTTGGCAAGCCATGAGAGCAGCTGTTTTGGAGTGCCAAAAGATTCAAG
>UZAN01049475.1:0-11014 GCA_900618425.1 Echinostoma caproni
CGGCAAGACTGCTCAGATCATATGGACTCCAAGTCGCCCATAGACCTACCGCCTGTCTAAGGAGACTTCTGTCAAAATCAAAGGAGAAAATAATGGAGAAGGACAACAGCAGTGTTGTCCACAAAATAAATTGCAAAAACTGCTCAAAACACTATATCGGACAAACTGGGAGAAAACTGTCCACAAGGCTCCGTGAACAACAAGCGGCAGTCAAGAGACATGATCCACTCTCTTTTATTTCCCTCCACGAAAATCAAGAAGGACATCAGTTTGAATTTGCCTCAGTGAAAATTATCGACAAAGCTCGGTCAAAACAGGCCAGGGAATTTCTCGAAGCTTGTCACTCCTCAATCAACTCAAACAACAGGCACATTGAACTGGATCACGTGTACCCGCCAATGCAACTCAAGGATCAAATGACGCAACAAAAACGGTCACGGTGTGACCAGAGAACGGATCGAAAAAGCAATCAGGATGGATGGACAATCAACCCCAATCACCCCACCCTACCAATCTCGCCCCCACGCACCAGTTTAACGGCGAACCCAGTCGAACACAATCAGAACCAAGAACAGCAATGGTCGGTGGAGAAGAACAAATATATAAACGAACGGACACAAGCAGAAGACAGCCACTTCACAAGCACTGATGATGTCACCTGGGCTGGTGATGAAACTTTTGCAAACAAATTGCCAAGCTTGGCGAGCAGGAGAAATGGAATTCAGTTCACCTGAGCTACGAGAAGCAATTTTTAATGCTTGGTCAACACCTAATTAGAGGTTAGCAGTTTCTGGACCATTGAAACACCAACGTCGCATTTCCTACTAGTAGACTTTCGCGCGCAGTAACACCGGTCTTGTGCCCAGAGGCTGAGCATACAGCAGCTTTCGACTCAATAAATGTTGATACATCTTTAGAAATTTTAGGTCCCCTACTTCCGGTGTCACCAATGACTCCATGCCTCTTATCAGATTGCAGCGCTGAATGTTTGAATATGTATCCGCTCACACTGACTACGAGTCCCTAAAGTAAACAGACGACTACTTGTGTCTTTCTTTACTGGAGTTTGTGACACGTTACAGTGAGATTGTTTGTGTAAGCCTCGTGTGCCTTCTTTTACCGATTTCATTTCACGCAGTGTCCTACAAACGGTACACGGAACGTTTGTGTTTTTATAAAGTTTGTATTGTAACTTTTGTATGCTTACGTTTCAGTTCATGGGAAGTATCACATGATTTGTACTGATTAACGGTTTGTAGCTCATCCAGAGCGTCATATGGCGTCCATGGTTTACCTTCTGGCACCGGGAGCGGAACTGACTTTTGATAATATTGTTGTGAATTGCTCTTTGGTCATCAACTGCAACGAATCAGCATGATTTTTACGAAACATGCGCGCGACTGCGAACATAGAATCCATTTTCTCAAGCAATTTGTTGCTACATCGTCAAGTGGCCACCAAATATCACGTTTCCAAATGATTCCTATAATTCAACGTTGATGACTGTTTATCACGTTAGAAGACCAACTCCCTACAGGGCTTGTTCTCTGCACGGATTAAAGCACTTAACTTCACCTTGTATTCAGTGGGCTTCAAGTGGTCCAGTAATCATCGCTTTGCTGCTGCTACGGCCAGTGAGAGATATTTTAGTAGTGAATACAATTCTAACACTACCACATGTAACGAAAAGCGTCCAACTGATTCGCCATATCAACCATAGGAATACCACACCATAGTCTGAACGGCTCTGAACAATCCTTGACCTTCGACGATGTGAGCTGCAGGTTCCATGGTACGATGACCAAATAGGTCAGACTGCTCATTCTGATAAGGAATCCACATTTTCTTGTTTTCCAACTGAACAATCTGGACGAGAAATTTGTCAAATTTATTTGATCTCATTCTGGTGGTAACCATATCAACCATTGTCGTGCTTTATGAACATCCGTTGATAAATGAGATGACGCACCAATCTAATGACCTGTGTTAAAATAATGGAATGGAATTAACCAAGTAATCAAAGGGGTTTGTGTTGGCAACAATAGTCTGTTGGATTATGATTAGGGAACTGTGCTGTACTTGCCATAAGTTAGAGGGACATTGGCAAGTTCCGATTCTTGTTCGAAAATAGGACATTCATTGGTGGATTAGTTTATCTACTTGATATAAATATCCTCTGAATTACCGCTTGAAATTTACATCTTATTTACATACTGTGGTATCCTACAATGGATCGTAAGTGTAGTATAATACAAGCGTACGACAATAGTGATGAATGGTTGATGATCGCTGCATCAGTTGGTGTGAAGAAAAGGACAGCGATGATATAGATAAGAAGACATCGAGAAGAACCGTCAGAATTCACTCACGGAGGAAGACGGTTCAACAAGTTATCAAATTACCATGTAGAGGAACTCATTTCATGGATTGAGGAGAATCCGACTGTGACACTATCGTTTCTACGGACGAAACTCAAGGCTGAATACGACAAAGAAGTTTCATCACAACTATCAGCAACTATTTAGATGGGAAGCTGATTACAATCAAAAGGATTCCTCAAATACCAGTAGCGATGAACTTACTAGTTAATAAAGAGAAGAGGAAAAGGCAATGTAACCACCTGTTTTTGAGTCATCTCTGCCTAGATATGTTCAACACCTACAACGGTATGAGGCACTTGGACATGAGATTATCCGAATTGATGAAACCAGCTTCAACCTACATTGTTTAAGAAATTATGGGTGTGCACCAAGAGGTCAAAGGTGTCGGATACCAGTGACCAGTATAAGAGGAAGAAATCTGCACATCATAGGTGCTATGAATTCCGATAGGTTGATGAACTATACTCTGAAAAGAGGATCCTATAACTTCGTATTGTGTCTGCAATGGTTGCAAATGCTCTTTGATCAAATATTGCAGGAAGTAAACAAATCATATATGATTGTGCGTGACAACGCACCCTGTCATTCTAAACTGGAAAACGTCGTTTCCGGAGGAAGAATGAGCATTCTCAGACTTGCTCCGTATTCTCCAGCCTTGAATCCGATCCAAATGATATGGAGCATTATGAAAAGTTACATCAAAACGGAGCCCCGAAATCAGCATGGCAAGATAATGATGAGTGATCTTGAAGGAAAAATGAACCAACAGGACTGGAGGATGGCATGTTACTGGTGATGCCAAGTCTCATATCACGAAGGATCATTGTCAGCATGCAACTAACCATGTATGTGTACATTATCTAGCTACATTAGCTATCAAAAAGGTTGATTTTTATTACATTTGATCTTTTTCAACCACTGAACTGTTTTGTGAATGGGAGATATAAGTCGAAAAGTTCTATCATTATTGGAGTCGATAGGCCTGGGTGCATTAGATAGTTCGTAGACTTTAGGGCACATTTACAATCACAGTGTGTTGATTATCTACTTTGCGTTCGTTGGTAATTTAATATAGAACCAGTCCCTCGGTAGGCAGTTTTCCAGTGCACGCGATGATTAAAGAGAAATCGAGGCAGAAAGTTCACGCATAGTTAAAACCGAACGATCATGTAAAAACAGTAGACTAGGTTGGGCAGGTCGACATTTTGCTGATTGTTAGGGTGTAAATAGTACAAGCTATCAACCGTTGGGGTCGATTCCAGTTTGGTCAAAATAATCACGTACATTTGGATTTGAGGGGAGAAACTAACTACAGTAGTCCCCCCATCATCTTATGCATGCTACGTATCTTGTGAAGTGTGCATTTCAATGTCAGAAATACGTAAGCAATCGCATTTGATTCAAAGGAATCGGTCTTATTCGAGAGAATCTCGGCCTCAATAGAATTTACTCATTAGGTTATTGTGGGCTTAGACTGACTCCATGCATACAAAGAATCATGCTCACATTCACGTCCGGGCATGGTGACCGACTTATCGATCCATCTCGGTGTGATTCACTTCCTTACCGGACCGACAGAGGTCATTCCCATCTATGACGCACACTCGATCAACAATCACGAACATAACGTTCCTGGGAGGAACGGGTGTGTGGGGGAGGCGGGGAGAGAACGGCCCACCTCGACCCACCCACCACCCTACCGAAACATTCAACCTAACTCGGTAACTCGCGAAAAATGTGCTTTTGTTTGTTTACCGAGAAATTAGTTCCTTCGAACTGGAGGGGGTTTAGACAGACCCGGTCCAATCGGTGACATTTGACGGCCAAAACACCAATCATCTGGTCGAGGTATCTATTGGAGTGCGATTGGTTGGATGCACTTGAAGTTACGGTGGATTCACTCGAAGTTGAAAAGGTATAGTCTAATTAGCGTGCCCGTGCTAGTCATTATGAAATGAGCCACAGTTACAATTTTACAGCCGAGAACTAGAAAATACGTGGCGCAGATCAGCACGAAAAACCCTTCTAATAAATGATTGTTTTATGGATGCTGTTTATTCTGGTCAGAATATTTCACCATTTTTGCTCATCCCCTTGTTACCCGGAATTTTAGCCACGGTGGGATAGGAGGCACGTACGGATTGTAAGGGAAACGGTGCGACTTTTAGAACTATTATTTTTCCAATTTGATATGTCAAAATGTTCACAATCCACGCAAAATTAGATCTGTCCGAAAACATCCCTTTTCTTTGTCATCAATTCGTTCCCTCGCACGCTGAAAGCGGTGTAAAATGTGAGACAATGATAAATATTGTATTATATTCAATTTGAACAAGGTTTCACAAGTCGTTCTGAACGAAGCATTATTTGAAAAGTTACAGTAAGATAATGCCGAAGAGTTGTCAAAATGAGGAACCAAACAGAATTGTTCTGAATCATAGATGCTAAATACTACACAATCAGACCTAGCAGTTTTGCACAACTTCCCGAAAAATAATCAAACTGAAAAAAGAAACCAAATGAATAAATGAACTGTTATGGATAAAATACGGGAACCGAATGCAGCAGAACCCAATGGAAGACAAATTACTCACCAGATTATTTTATGAAATCTATGAATAATGTAATTACAATAGTGGCATACCGCAAGTAAAGGTGACTGCCTNCCTAAGCCTGTAAAGAAAGAATTGGGTAGAGTGTGTGTGTACATTAGTAATGTATTATCCAGCGCTCAAATGGGTCAAATTGAAATAATATAGTACAGTACATATTATTTACACGAAATCAATCTGCCAATTTCGAACCTTATATTTGCAATCGCAACGAGAACCATCATTTTGTCATTGAATGATTAACCTTCACCTGTTAAGTCATAGTGTAAAACTAGTAAAAACGCGTATTTCCAGCAATGGATCTGACCGAAGGTACCTAATTTGAAATGGAAAAGACGAATGGACGAAGTAAAATGCTTTGTCGTTGACTGGAACCACGCAGACTAACTGAATGTATAATATGATTCAAGCCACAATGTATTATTCACCTATTTTACCGTCTCGTTGTTTGTGACCTATTGATCCCACGTTAGACAGGATGATATGTCCCTTTTCTCTCCTTTGCCTTGGACAGCAGTCATATGAATTGCGTGCATTTTGCATTGTTTTCAATTACCACATTCCCGAAATTGTCAGAAGATTCATTATTTTGTCTGTCTGTCTGGATCTGCTGTAAGTTGTAGTTTGACAATCTCATAATTTCAGCAATCGGGTTCATTCCAAAAGCTGCTCTGAATAAATCAGTGACGATTCTTGGGGCTAGACGACATTATGTGAATGTTCCATCCGCTTAAATTGTGTATTGTGTGTACAATCAAAGAGATTCCTGGTGTAGTTGCTTCGCGCTAGTTCCATTCTGACACTGCTTTTGCCCTTTGGCTGGCTTTTTCCTGGAGATTGGAATGCCTCATACATTAGTATATGTATTAATGTTTCTCTCTGGAACACGTAGATCACCAAATATCCTGTTTATTCCATCTGAATTGGATTTGCCGGAATGGAACGCTACTTCTTTTTGAAAGTTTGGCCCAGACTCGTATGGCTCGGAATTTATTTCTCATTAAGTCTTCCAATGATGAAGTCAAAAGTGTGTTTAACAGGGTTGAGCCGGGATGAGCCATACAGATCTAGGATTTCTCAGTAAATTGTAAACTACTTAAAATATCAAGGTCGGTCTGGGCTGACGTTGCTATCCTGCTGCCGAATCATGTTCCCATTCTACATTTCTGAGGAATCAAATGGTCAAATAGCTGGCCCCAACAACAAATACAGTCAGCAAAAGCTAGAATGTTTTTCCAAGGCTCTTTGACCTTCGGACAATAACGCACTGCAGTTTACAGCCACCATCATTCTCAAAATGGCAAAGTTATCGTTTCTTTTTCCTCAGATCCATAACGTGTTTCTCTACTTTCCATTACCCTATTTTCTCAGATTTCCACGTTCATATACGGGACAAAATTGAGCCGTCACCAGCCAATATTAGGACTTGTCTTGCACCTTCGCAATTCTAGGAAAAGCAACTTTCAGCTCCGATCGCTTAAGGATGGAAAAACATGTTGTTAGTTTTCAATCAGCGCATTAGATCATTGTAGAATGTCTTCAGCTGCTGACATGAATGAAACTGAAAAGATTTGTCGCGAATCACATTACTTTCAATGTAGAGGTGCCAACCTACGTTTATAGAGTGATGTTTTGTTATTATTCCTTGATTATTCCGTTCAGTTGATAAGTTTGGGAAACTGTTTGGCGCATTCACATTGCATGAGTCATCTAAGAACCATTATCAAGTGTGAATCATGGAGTCAGCGGGGCCTCTCAAATTCTATTGTTACAGGTTTAGATCAAAAATTAATGAAAATTGATGAGAAAGTCATTCATCTGCTTAGGCCTGACAAGTGTGCATGAAAAAACACCAGATTAGATAGCCCAACTTATCTGATGTAAAATACACTATTTCACGGATGAATGAATAGACTATGTGCAACAATGGTCATTGTGCGTCCGAACAGGAAACACTACATCGAAGTAAACCACTTTGAAAATTCGACTAAATCCTCAAAGGGCATTTCCTTGGGAACCTCCCCGCGTGATTGATGCCTCATCCGCCTTAGAGTGCTTGCTTTGTGGAATGAAATGACTTCCTCATCAATGGAAAATACTACAAAATCGCAGAATCCGCCAATTTTCTGCTCTAGGGAACATGAGACCTGGTCGATAATTCTGAGCGGTTACGACAGGATACCCAATGGGGAAGTGCAATTGATATTGCTTGGTTTTGTAAAAGAGAAATTCTGCACAAGGTGCGCAATGAAACAACCAAAATTATGAAGGGCTAAAGGTAACATGTCCTCCGTTTGATGGGTCCAACCTAGGCCCGTAAAATCAAACATCATTCGGCAGTTTTGTAGTTGTAACTATTCATAGTGTTGATATATCGCCTTTGTAGTTCAGTGTGTCCAATTAAAATATCTACCAATCAAACAAACTTCTAAAGTTTACGTAGTCGGACATCAAACACAATACAGTAAAGAGCTTTATACTTTTGTCGTTCAAGGATACCATGCACGAACCTGTCACTCATTATTGTGCCACTTGCCATCCGGATTGGTTTACTACTGACTTCAAGCAAAAAATTACACTTTTGGGGTAAATGTGTCGACTGACCCGCAAATAAAATCACCATATGGCACACGATTTTGGGCCTTGTGCCGTAATGTAAACAAAATTGTTCAGAGACTGGAAAAGAGCACCTAACAAAATTTTATAAAACTCACACTTTATTATTTTAGCGAATTTATGAAAAAAATTCGAAAGGTTAATTAATGGTGGTGATCATCTGTAACATTTTTTATTTGTGGAAGCTTGAAGTTCTAACACGAGATAACCGGTACTTCAAGCCATCATCAGTTGAAACCGGAACACAATGAAGGAATGTCCGAAATAAACTTCCAACAACCGGAAAAGCAAACAGATTGCACACGCTATCATACGATATCCAAAGTACCAAAGCTTTCGCAAGATGACTGTTTTATGACGATTGTGACCTAGGTTGCGCAATTCTATTAGGATTTGGTGGACAGTTTAATTTGGTGTTTCCCTCGAATACCACAATCGGATTATTCCGAAGGAAGTGTCAGATACCATGGAAATATTGCGCATGCGACTTACCTTTCTGCACTATCATGGTAAATCCGCCAAAGAAATGAGCCGCTATGTTATATCGCAAGAATATGCAATTTGTTGAGACGCTGATCTCGCCTGGGATCGCTCCGGCACAATACTTTTCAGATGAGTCCAATAATTTCTCTCGCATTTGTCCAGTTCACTGGGAAGCTTCTGTCAATAGAAGATTGACTGTCCATGGATCCTCCGCTTTCGCGTTCATAATGATGACACATCTTTTCTCGTAGGAAAGCGCTGCATTTAGCAATCGTGAAATGGTTGTTGGTAGATTTTCATTTAATTGTATCTCCTCCTCGCAGGTTGACTTTTGATTCTCTGAGTAATCAAAAGAGGGCGTTCGATGAACAAACACTATTGTCACTTTATTTGTGATGCTTTTGAACATGATTTACAATCCTCCTCGTGCACCCTAATCACACATCGTATATTCCACTGTTGTAGTACGATAGGAGACGAACACCCATTACGCTTATCAGGAAAGTCCAGTGTCGGTGTTCCTTTAGCTTCAAAAAGTGCTCTCAAACAATTCGTATGCAATAGGTATCAAACCATAGGCAGTTTGTTCAGCTGTTTATACATTTTGTCTGTTGATGATTTAGATGGTGTATTGTTTACGTGCTTAGCTTCAAACTCATTTGAAGATAAATCGATTAAAATTTACCGGTTTCTTTTTCGTTCTCACTGCCATTGTCTGTCGCACCGTTACCACTGGTTTCATTATACGTATCATTTACAGCTTTCGTTGTCTTCGAGATTTCAACTGAAAAACAGGATTTCGAAACTGCGTTGTTCAAAAAAATGCCCTATATTTGTTCAAATGTCTTATGCAGCTGTGAGATAGAACCGTAACCGACACTTTGCAATATGGTGGCCAGTAATATGCATCATTGATCAGGTTTTTGACAGCTTTCTCGAGAAATACAAAAGGAATTTTCCCTTTGGAATAGACTTTGAGTGCTCACGTAACATAATTTATTCTAATGTTCAACGTCAGCTTTCTGAAAACGAACACCGACGTGGCTACAGTATGCATTATTAGTGCTATAGTGCAATAGTCAATCGCTTTTCGTGATAATTAGGATATTTATGGCATAAGTACAGGGAGATTTTGAATCCCATGGGGTTGTGTTATTCCGAATGGCTATCATAATATATTTTATTTTAAATTTAAGTGCTTATCCACCTTAATTCCGTTCATCTATAGTCCTGTATGATAATGGAGTTTCCTAATAACTCAAGCACAAACTGAGCGCGGATGCACTATGTAGTCAGCACAATAAATCAAAAATGGGCTGCTCTTGNAAGGCGCCTTCAACCTTTGAGGGTAGGAAAATGATAAAGTGAATTTTCTCTCAGTGCAATATTCTCACAGTAGTGCTCAGGTGAATTCTAGCGGTGACAATAATGCCCTGCTGTTAAAATAACTGAAGAGACGTTAACCGACATCTACAAAGACATCATTTGAGACCTAGGAACAGAAAGAGGGGAAATGGCTGGATAGAAACTCATCTGTTGTTCAAAAAGAAAATCCCACTATTCTGGGGCAAAGCGCTGCTCCTGGAAATTAGGAATCAGAATTTGGTTTTAAAATCGAAGAAACAGCTACTGCAAATATATGTTGCGAAAGTGGGTCGTATAACCCGGCCGGGCAACTTGGGGGTAAATTTGCAGTATGCAGCACAATTACCGAATGCTTAAGAGGAAACGTTGATGATTTATGGGTCAGATCAACAGAAGAAGACACGGTAGTGGTTACCAGGATGTTGTGGTAGTCGGGTGGAAGTGGTTGAGAGTTTTAAGTAACTCGGCACCTTGATCGCAGCTGGTATTGATGTTTGGGAAGAGATCACATCACGAATAACGAAAGCTAAAGAGGCTTCCGTCAACCTGCGACTCCTGTGGCGCTGCCATGATATCTTACTGTCCCTTAGAGGAAGAGTGTACATCGCCGCGGTTTGTATCGTTCTACTTTGAGGTTCCTAGACCTAGCCCTCTCCGCGTTAAGGATGCTAATGGTCTTTCCATATTCGGCCAGTGATGTCTAAGAAGCATTGTTCGTGTCTGATAGGAACAATAATCGAGCAATGAGGACGTTCGTCGTCGTGTTTTGGGTGTGAATAGTCCCTCTCTAACAGAAGTAATCACTCTTAATCGCCTCTGGCAGATGTAACATCTTGTCAGGAATCACCAGGCTCATCTTCGTTTTGATGTCAAGCGAGTACCCTTACCACAGTATATGGTCCCATTAGCAGCGAAAGCTCAACACCTATCCCTCACCCAGTGGCATCTTTCTCTTATCCGCGTATCTCTTGTTTAATACTCTAAATGGGCCGTCCGTGAACAACGATAATCGAAGCAGCAGACTCAAATTCCGCGAGCTAATGGCATTTTCCCTACATCTGATGCTCATTTCCAATTAACAGACCGTGTTTGTCCTGTATCACCGCCACCTGGGCAAACGTATACATTCACCTGCGTTGACAGCATATAAGTAGCCTAAAAACATTCTCACCTCGATCGTAACGGCGGAAACAACGACACGATAGTTCATAAAACCACGGGCACAATTGTAAGGTTGGCCCCTTGCAGTTCCTAATGTCAGAGGGTAGAAATTACAGCATCCTAACTTATCCTCATGAGATAAATTTCGGTAACGGAACGTAATCCTAGCACTAAGGAAAACCAAAATCCGAAGGTTTAGTCAAGAGTTTTCATCACAAACTGCAGACGGCCCCAAGGGCAAATAAGAAACGACAGACAATTAAAATTCCACCGCAGAAGCACTTTTCGACACTACACCATTTCCACTTCGAGCGAATCCGCCGTAACTTCAAGTTAATCTGTTGTAAATTCAAGTGAATCCAACCAATCGCACTCCATTTTGAACCCCACAAGGTG
>UZAN01049475.1:11998-22085 GCA_900618425.1 Echinostoma caproni
ACTGGTCAACCCGTTGCATCTTTTCACATCCCGTTTTCATCCATTCAATCCCGATAGTTTATTGAATGAAACAGATGGTGATAAGAATGAGTTACAGATATCTGCAGAACTTACATCGCGTATTCGCTGAAACTATCGGGATTGAATGGATGAAAACGGGATGTGAAAAGATGCAACGGGTTGACCAGTGAATGGTAAGGATAAGAACCTATGCGATGAAGTTGAGTAGGGAAGGTATAAGCTGCAGGTGACAGATTGTTGCCATTAGCAGTGTGGGTCGAGTGTAACAGTCAACCCGGGAATGGCAGAGAAAAATGCGATCTTTGTTAGCTAGTGAATAAGTTCGATTTTGAGATTACATTCCAGGAGAAATACTGTCATTTCTTTCACCATTGTTGAATATATTGTCAAGTGTGCATTTCAATGTCATAAATACGTATTAAATCGCATTTGATTCAAAGGAATCAGTGTTAGTTGAAGAAATCACTGCCCCAATGGAATTCACTCACTAGGATACTAAGGACCTAGGCTCAATCCACTCATGCGACGGTTTATCCCAATATTCACGTCTAGGCATGATGATCAATCCATCATGATAGATCCATCTTGACGTGATTCGCTTCGTTATCCGGCCGACAGAGGTCAATTACCGCCGGGTTTGTTTATTGGCGTCTATGACGCACACCCGATCAACTATCGCTGACATAAGGTTCCCGGGTGGGGCGGGGGCGGGGATATGAACAGCCCACCCCACCCACCCCACGAAAACGTTCACCGTTGCTCGGTAACTCATTCGAAAAGTACTTTTCTTTGTTTACGGGGAAGTGAGTTCATTCGGACTGGACGGGATTTAGACAGACACGGTCCAATCGGTGACGTTTGGCGGCCGAAACATCAGTCACCTTGTGGGGTTCAAAATGGAGTGCGATTGGTTGGATTCACTTGAATTTACAACAGATTCACTTGAAGTTACAACGGATTCACTTGAAATTTAAAAGGTGTAGATTAGGGATGTTTAGAAATGCTGTTGCCCAATAGATCGGGGGGGGAGCATCGGTTAATAGACATATGTTCAATGTAGACAGCACAGGATGAAGAAAACCCCTCTTGTGACCCTAAGGGGAACGGACTATGGTTCCCTTCTCAATTAATCCTTTTTCGATCCTATGTCCTTTTGTTTCTTTCGTCATTCCTGATTTGACCTTGTCCACCGCGTGATCCCGCGCGTTGCCACCGGTCCTTGGTCCAATAATTGCACTTACGCGGCCTTGTTGTGTCACTACCCTAGTCCCTATTTGCCCCGTCACTGCAACTTTTGTCTTATTCGTTGTCTTGCTCTTTGCAAGTGCATAGCTGACTCCGATCGGTGGTGGTTCACGTTAGATGTACAGAGTCTCTTGCTCGAACAAACAGGTATTTGTGTTCCGACTTTGCATATGTATTTGCTTACCCTTATTTCAGGTGTCTATCCATTTGTTTAAACCCACTTTTTGGCTGTGTAGCAACTGAGTCGCATTTTAGATATACGCTGTTCTGTGACTCGCCTAATGAAATAAACAGTACCGTGCGCACTGCGGATAACTATTATTTTGACCTTGGGGTTCACACTTCGCTACGCCTTACTCAACGGTCTCATCGATGCTAAACGGGTCGGCCGTAGGACAGTCGATTGCGCTCGGGCTACGGTCAAACCAGAACAATTCTTTATTAAAATTACATTTAACGTTTGTCTAACCTTATGCATACTGTCTCCGGCGTAAACCAGAAAGGAGAGGTGTTTTGTGTTCTGAATTACAATCATGCTCATACGTTTATCTTTGACGCGATTCGGTACGCAAACCACTAGAACGCTCCTTTCTATTCATTCTTGTCGTGATATTGTCCTCCTGGTTGATTGACGTGGCGTCATCAATACCGTTAGCTTCGATCACGCTGAAAGAAATGTCGATGAAAACGCTAACAGCAGCCTTTTTGAATAAAACAACTTACACAATATAAGCATTATTGATAATGGCCATAGTAAGCTCCCATTCAGCTGTCTACGACCATGAAATACGTTGAAATTTTATGTAAACAATACAATAGAAATAGTTATAAAACTACATCGGTTCGGGAGAAAAAGTAGGTTTCTTGCTGAGTAATTATCAAATTCATTTGGAGGTAAATGAATGAGGTCGACGGGAAATAGTTGCCTAATGGAAAACGGCGGAGCAAAGAATAAGTAAAGAATACGTAATAAAAAATAACAGAACCTTTCATCTACATCTAGGCAGCTGGTTAAGAGCACAGTCAATTATTGGCTAATATTGATTCCGCTCAAACTGTTTAACTAGACGTTTTGCTAATCCTTTTCAGCCTCTAAACTATAAATCAGTCTCACGTTCAAACATAATATCGCATCTCTGCGGTAGTTATTCACGGGGCATCTTAAGCAGGTCAACAGTGGCAGTGCCAATAATTTTTCAAGATACCGAATGAAGTAGCATCACTACATTCTCTACGACAGCCGCAACCTGCTTCCCCTGTTTCGGAACGAGACATTTGTCTCATATTCGGACAGTAAACCTCAGGCAACAGCTATGACTTCGAACGAGACCTTAGTCTCATATCTAAGTCAACACCCTTCATTATTACTTCGGGAATGGTAGGAGGCTTCTGTCTCACGTTCTGATAAACGAATCGAGTTGACAGCGCTTATACCAAAAGAGGTTAAACTAAATCCGAATTCATCTATGCAGAGCAGTATGACTGGGTTGAGTTCTACTCGATCATTGCATTGCATATGCGTTGCTTGCCTGTACTGGAGTTGCGCGCGAAGGCTTCAAATGTGCAGCTGATATGCTACTGCTTTCTTCCCTTGGATTTTTCATATACAATGAACGAATGTGTGTGTGTGCGTTGATTTCGGGATATGTGGTCCAACGAAATAAACAAGAAATTAGGTTCCGTATATTAGCTGCTAACTGTCTAATTTTCTGGCATACCGATTGAATAATGTGTGACTCTGTATACTTTGATTAAGAGTGTGATTCCTCGTCCGACGGTAGTATATCAATTGATTACCAAAGAAGGTATTGGACTTCAAAGTTCCCGATGGCACTACATTCTGGTAACGAACAACAACAACCTGTTTGATTCGAAGTTCAAAGTCACCTCCAACATGCAAAATCAACGATGCTGCCGCCCGAATTTGAGGCGGATACAGCCACACATCACTTCGAGGAAAATAATACGGGAAGATGAAAATAGCGTAAGAGGCACGACCTAAAACCAGGCTTAGGATATTCCTACAGAGAAAAAGGCAAAACAGGATGTGAAATTATACAGGCGAGATAGCATATCACGAAAGCAACGAGTCAGAGAAGCCAAGCGCACAGAGAAACATTATGGAAAATTTAACTCCAATGTAAGAATCATGCATTCAGTCACGGTCTCGAACAGAACCAGCAAATCCATCAGACATCTGCGAGGACATATTATAACGTAGGAACAGGCTTTTCGAAGTGGATGTGAAAACTCTAGGAGTCACTGCTGCACAAAACTTGGTCGATGCATCCAATTATGCTCTGTCACCTGAAGCATGAGCATAGTTTGTGTTGCAATCCCTCCCATTGCTGGTCAGTTTCTGTCAGAAGAATGTTGGACAAAAAATGTGAAATGGATGAGTGACACGGTTTCTAGTGTTCATCTCTGCCACAAAGTTGAATAGCGGATGTAAAACTTGCAATTTGCGTGATTGGTCCAGCCGAAACGAACGCGTCGAATGCCAATATGTGTATTGTTTTAACACGGAAAGAGAATTCGCGATACAAAGAAAGCAATGGATTATGAGCCTCACTGCATAGGTGGAGACAAACCAACCCTTATTTAATCAGCGTAATGAAAACGTACTTCAACAGAGATGCAGTAGCCAGTGCGGTTGGATTACGTAACTTGTTTGCTCTAACGGAAGGTAATACCATGTCTGTGACATACGTAGATTTGCAAAACATAACTCGCAATCGGGTAAAAGTGTTTGCCAGACTGATTTTCGTATGTTTTACTTTTAAATATTGTTACGTAGTGAGTGGTTGCAATTAACCAATGTCGCAATGGCTATTTGTGATTGCAATCTGTCCACCGAAAATTTATGAGTTCATCTTAGCTGATGTGAATGAGGCAGTGGCATACACTAAACCCGATGCGGAAAATGTTAGAGTAAACGCATTATTTATTTTCTTTTTCAAAGACTTTATGACGTTTCATGCAGTGTCGTTTTTCACCCTTTTGGTTTATTGCTTCTTTGGAGCGACCTACATAGGCGGAAGAATAAAACAATTGTCAGAAATAATAAGCGAATATCACCCTCGATGGTCAGCACACGGAAAAAGTAGGACAGCGTGAGTCGCGATAAGCCAACAACTTCTAGAAAGTAGTCACTAAGACGATGTAAGTCCAGGGTTCAGAACCGTTTATCGTATTCCACCATTATCATCCAAATGTGTACGCTCCATTTTTTCATGCACTGCTGAAGCTATTGCTATCGAACGGTTTGACCGCCCGCTATGCAATCAGAAGCGTTTCGTCCAGACATTATAACTACTATGGCCAGTCACCAAGAGACCAACCGATGCGAGCATGGTAACTGGAGGAGCATCCTAACCAAGGGGAAGCTGAAGCAAAATGTTGACACACGTAGCATTGCTTTGTACAAAGGGTAATATGATCCATCGCACAAAGGCTCAAACAATATTAAATGCTCCAACTACATACATATGAATGGCCAGTTGATGAATTTATCGTGAAGCAGACTGTTTCGCTTATCAGATTTTTATTCCTAATGTCTAAGGATTTCTTTCCACATGCTGAAAGCTCCCAATTAGCCGTGGCTCTCAAGGAACTGAATGGTTACCTAAAGTTTACCGCTCGCTTGGCAGAGGCAAATGAAACAGCGCGTTTCATCGAGGAATGTATACAATACAACAAGTACCCAAAAGAATATTGTAAAATCCTACGTCCTCGTGATATTGATGTGAACTGGTGCTCACTGAAACGACACAGTTTGAATCAACTAGACACGTCGCACACACATTACAGAATTTGAAAAGAACGCCGCTCAGAGAGTATGCAATGGACCTGCTCAGTGAAGAAGAGAAATCGTTGTTTTTAAAGCTCACCAAACAGCAGATAGCTACCAACCGGACACAGAAAAGACGATCTAAATTGTTAAAAGGTATTTCCCAATATAAACCAATCGGACAATTCCCAAATGAACCCGAGAAGTATGTTCACAAGTTTACGGATATTCAACTTGACTGGACCACAGTTGAAGGACTCTCCTTGAGCCCAAAGTTCTGCTGCCGGCGGCACCGTACAGACAAACTGAAAATAAACGTGCAATTTGAAAACTCGCACAATCAGATCCCGGACTTGACTTCATCGGACGATGCACTCGACGTTTTGGGGAGCACATTGGTGAACTGTGCGCTACGCTGTCATAAATGCAAAACAAAGCACCCAAACGTACTGTCGTCTCAACATATTCGCAAGCTAACGGAGCTAAAACAAACAGACCAGATAAGGGAGTAGGGGTTGTACTTTTGAAAAGGACAATCTACATAGACAAGATTAGTGTAATTCTCTCAGACGGCTGCAAATTCCAAAGGGAACCAAAAGGGAGGGACCGAACAGAACAAATCGAATAACAATTGACGAAATTCCTGAACTCGATGAGAAAAGAAAACCATATGAGTTCCACTACATTCTAACAGTTGACACCACAAGGGTCAAATATTCCAAGGCTTTACGGACTCCCCAAGGTGCATAAACCCAATCTAGCATTGAGGCCGATATTGGATATGACAAACTCACCATTCCACGCCAAAGCAAAACGGCTGGCTCAAATGCTCGATTCCATCAGGAAGAAGATATTGATACATAGTTTGAGAGGCACTTTCTATTTTGTTCGTCAAATCCAGGATCGAAACATCTCTTCCCAATATATGTGCTCCTTAGAGGTAACATCGTTGTTTAAAAACGTCCCATTAGTCGAACCTATTGAATATTTTGCACTTTTATGAAAGATTATCATTTGGACATTGGAGTAACACTGAATTTTCTCAAGGGATTATTACTTCGACGCACTTCTGATGTACAATTTATTTTCAACAATCATGTGTACAGACTAACGGATGTAGTTGCTATGGGTTCCCCTTTGGATCCACTTCTGGCTGATATATTCATGGGTAAGCTAGAGGACAACACCCTCCAACCGATCATAGAGGATTTGAAAATGTAATGCAGATACATAGATGATATATTCCTCGTTACCAAAGGAAATGGAATTGGATTCTTGTACAGAATACTGACATCTTTTAACAATGATCATCAATCCATAAGCTTTACTATGGAAAAAGAAACGAACGATTGCATTCCATTTCTAGATGTCTTTCTCCGAGGGGAAGCTGAAGCAACATGTTGACGCATGTAGCATTGCTTTGTACAAAGGGTAATATGATCCATCGCACAAAGGCTCAAACAATATTAAATGCTCCAACTATATACATATGAATGGCCAGTTGATGAATTTATCGTAAAGCAGACTGTTTCGCTTATCAGATTTTTATTTTCAATGTCAAAATTAATGTTTTTTACAGTTAAATTCGGTGGGTTTGTGATGTCATCACATCGAACCGATTCGTCGATGGAAAAGAGAAAACTTACTGCTGATGCTCATTTTCGTTCTCTTTTCGATTGGACATTCTGTTCGATCATAGTTGATGCCTTCGATGGGAACCAAATAATGGCACATAAATATGTTGATATCCATGCAGAGAAAAGTCTATTTCGTACAGTGCAATTGATAATTCACTATGCAGTGCAAATCGATGACCACGCATCAAAAATACAATTCATGATCAGAAGCCTTCATTCTTTGGGTAATTTGAGTTTATCGCATTTGAGAGTATTCGTCACTCACTTTGAGATCTGTCAATGTAAGCATCCACGACTTGCCCGGTTGCATTTTCACCGTGACCGGACAAGTTGTCCAGTATCCGGATGGTTTCATTGCAATAGGCGATGTGACTAACGGTTGATCGCCATTCACTTGCATCTCTTTCTCGCAAACTGTAATTACCAAGCGAGGAACAAATGAAATGCTTTGTGGATGAATAGTCGGTTTTGGTGCATATTCTTCGGACTTGACGGGCAAAATGTACACAATATTTTGTATATTTCACACTGCATACAAACAGTTAGAAATGTACATTGAATAAGATGCAGACAACAAAGAACTCCATATGCATACTGTTGCGTTTACATATACTATTTTGACAACTTGGTTTTTATATATGGTCTGTGAGTGTGAGTTTCCACTGCTTGTCGAGTTGGATTTTCATGGTGAGCATACAAATTTTCCAGTGTTCAGAAGCTGTTATTGCAGTCGGCGATATGACTAACGGTTGACCGCTATTTACTTACATCGATTTTTCGAGGACCTTTGCCTGCAGCAGCTTTCCATCTGAAATGGATTTTTTTGTTGAAATATCCGCTTTTCCTTATTTTTCGAAACTCCAGATTTGTGTCATTTCATAATCCTTTTTCAAACCGAGCCTTTCGCTCTGTGCGATGGAAAATGACGGCTCTGATCATTCCTCGACCTCGTGCAACAGCCGTTAGTCGTTATTGCTATTTTTCTCATCCCCTTCAACGTGACCAAAGTACCGCTTTAGTTGGGAGTGGTTTTCTCTCGACATTTTCTGAATAATTGTTAACACTGTAAAAGTAAATATAATGCAGGAAATGGAATGAAGACTATGAAAGGCTTTTCAGGCAGTTTCGCTAGTAATTAACCTCGAGTGTAATTTTATCACCTCTATAGTCACCTTTATAGTCGACCGATACGGAAACAACTGAGGTGTGCGGTTGGAACATTAACTATCAACTTACGTGAACCCAATATATTTGCTTCAATAACCGTGACCAAATGGCACAATGGCTAAACTTTTTGTCTTATGATAATGTTTTTATTGGTTAACGCTTATTGTCATCGCAGCGCTATGATAACGAATGTTTTCTGTCCCCCTGTTGATCACAGACTCCTTGCTAGATTTTTTGATTAATCCCTTTCTGAATGAGTTAAAACCATATTCACCTAGAACTGCGATATGTTGTAATCTGTTGAACAAAGGAATCAGACATAAATAGAGAAAGGACGATAAATGTTCGTTCTTAGTGAATTATTTTCATATTTCTCATATTTTTGAGCTTTCGAATTCACATTTACTACCGGAACGGTAGATAGTGTGATACACAACACCGTTGCCGAGTGTTTGCACTGGTATTTCTCGATTGTCCTGGTTACTTTTGGATGCTACCGAAAAATAAGCACAGCGTCCACGGGGAGTGACATATTGATTTTTGGCCAATTGAAAGTAAGTGCAAAAATAGTTTGCTTATTTTAAGTTACGAGATTCCATAATCCTAATAAACACCATCTAAAACGCAATGAACGAATGTTGAAAATGTGTGTTCAAATGTTGAGATACTTTCTGCTTAATTTAATGCGATAATACGTTGTGATCTAGCGTCTAATTTGTTCCTTTTGTATGCCTGTCTGATTCTATAATTAGCTGTTAACTTTTTCTAGTGTTTGCTCAGGATTTCAATACAAGAGTCGCTTGATATGTACCTCTTTTGTCTGCGTTCGATTGGTGTCATCCACCTCGTCGCTTCGATCGACAACGCTATCTTTCCTACCTGCATTACTTGATTGACTTGATACGAATGTCTCTAGAGTATGCGAAAAAAATGAACAAAATTATTGTCGTTACTACAGCATCGGAGGTTGATTCTCATCATTCAATAATCTGTCATCTAAAGCGCATTCAGAAAACAAACTGACAGTTTGAAACAACTCATTTCAGGTGTAGATCTAAAAGCGCCCACTCATCTGCAATTAAATATTGTTATCGCCTAAACTTCCGTTTCAAGGTGAATCAAAAAGAATAAGGAGAATATTTAAAATTGGTTAAATTACCGTTTCTTTCAAAAAGAATTTACTCAACTCGTGTAAAAATCACTTGCGTTAGGTTTGCTCCACTTAACGCTTGGTATTTTGAACCTCATTCATGGAACGGCATTTGCTATTACCCTAGGGGATTTCTGCATTCATGTCCACTCAGGATTTGGCTTCCGCTATCTGAAAAGTACAAACATCCAGGTGTAAAGCAATGGTTTTCAATGCACCAGGTAGTAAAAAGCAAAGTTAATCTCATCAGGATGTGATTGAATTTTACCGAAAATAGTCAAATAGTCAGCATGTTCCTCCGAGTATGCTCTACTATTTGCCTATGTAATCCTCGGTTTGTAACCAATATACACCAGGAATTCCTCGGTGGGTTATAAAACACCAGCGGCACGGGATTTCAGAAGGTAAATGTGTAACTGCTGCAGAATCACTAGACAATTTACAGAGAGACGAAGTGAAATGTTTCCTCGCCTTCGTTCGACGGATCGAGTCAATGCAACACTATATGAATGAGCGAAAATTGTGTCGAATGGCCGCCAATAAAGTCTGGGACGGACAATTTCTCAGAGATCCAGAACGGTATGTGAATAAATTTTTATCTTCACTTTAGAATAATATGGTCATTGAAGTTTTATCGTTAGGATCCAATTTTTGCTGTCCCATATGAAACATTAGACAACTGGATTTAGAGGTACAGTTGGAAAACCTTTGCAGTCAACTTTCGGATCTATTGCCTGCATCAGATACTATTTTAGAAAACTGAAACATTTGGATCCCGTAATGAATTTGAACAGGCAAGTCAGAAGACAAACACTGCGAGAGGAATTCCTTTCGTATACTCTCATCGGTCGCGTACGTATAACATCGAACAGAATAGACAAATGAAGCGAATTAAGAAATCTATAGTTAGAATTAACCATGTGTGTGTGCATGTGTGGATGTGTACAGTGTGTGTGATGCACGTGATTGGTTACAGCCAGGGAAGGTCGAGGGTAAAGGTCATACGCTTTTGGACGCACAGTGTGGGTTTGTTTTGAGCGATCGATAATGCCTCGAGTATCCTTAGTCGGTGTTTGT
>UZAN01049476.1:11345-22078 GCA_900618425.1 Echinostoma caproni
ATGAGTGTTGGGTTACAATTGGAATAGTGAACGATATGGCTGATCAAGGTCTTTGGAGGGAACAGGCTGGCCACCATACTTAGCAGCTCGGACAGATCGTGGATCATGTGGGCCTGCGACTGCATGAGGCGTTTGATATCGGGGTCTAGATTGGACACATCCCGCGTGACATTCACGAAATAGCTCGTCGCCATCTCTGTTTCAACGTTGGGATAGACGATATGATCGGACTAGCGTGAATCGTGACCCAAACGATACGTGTCGTAGTAATGACCATGAACAGAACCGTACGACTCGGTGAGCCAGTGAATACTACTCAAATACGCCCGACTACGGTACCCAACACAAATCCCAGTAGAACCGGAAGGACGCCGCGCGAAAGTAGCACGTTCCACGAACTCGAATAGAGAGAACACGGAAGACAGGTCTTCAGGCGAGGTTGTACATTTGGCTCGACTAAAAAGACCAAGACTGCGCACAACTCGTCTGTTTATATACCGTCTTGGAACCGGCCAGAAATGACCTTGGTAATTAGCTGGAAAGTGAGTAGTCATGAAGAAATGGACCAATAAGGATCGAACATCGCTGGTGGTGTGATATGAGGCTTTTTGGAGCCAAAATCCGAAAATCAAAATTTTATAAAATAATTAGGAAAATGAGGAAAAATAGAGGGAAATAGTCACGTTTATATAGAACGAAATGCTCTTCCCCCTATCACATGGGTGATCAGGGTTCTACGTTATTTGATACACCAGATTCAAGTCTGTTCGAATTCAGCCATACGGTGTGGGGTACAACCATAAATGATTCCAGTCTTTCCACATAAGCCTTGGAATACAGTTCCTTAACCATTTTGATGGCCATTCTGTATGAAGGTACCAAAACCTTAAGATAACGTTGCAACCATAGATTCCACGCTTGGATGGCGTACTCTATGTGGGGTCTGTGTTAGACAGAATATGTTGTCCATATATCGACAGTACAGACTGGTTTGTGTATGTTCTTGTTTCAAGGTCTAATGTTTTAATCAGACCATTTCAGTATATCCGTTAGGAGTAGACTTGATGGACAACCCGTGGCTACTCGATCTGTTTCACGATGAATATTTCTATCAAATAGAAATTGCACATTCAATGTGCACCTCGGCAGCGATTGCTTCCGGTACTCTCTCTGAATTCAAATGCGCATCCAATCTTTTTTATTTCTTATTACACAGTTCTGTGTGATGAACAGCAGACGGGGTAAACCTCATAGTTACGAGGATCTGCTGTTCAGTGATGGAAACCGATAACCTAAGCCCTGCGGGACTTGAATTCACGAACCACAAAAAAGGCCCCGATAGGTTAGGTGTGGGGTATTGAATCGGACGACAGCATAGCTGCCTGTACCACCAAATTTGGGTGGCAGTGGTGGTGGTGGTGGTGACGGGGCTTGAACCTCGGACCACAGGGGTCCTAAGTACACCTGTGACAGCGACTAAACCATTGCGCCACCACCGCCCACCTAGGTGAGAATAGTGTGATTACACGTGTAATTTATCCCCCCTAATGCTCCAATCCCCATCAATTTGAAACAAACACAGATCTGTGGCAATACGATATCCAGGATGACCTTTCGATTGAGTGTGAAAGTTTGTCCCCACTAACAACAAATCCTTATGTGAACCAAATTATGAATCGATACACTCCTAACATTATTTGGTCACGATGTGTGAGAAAAAAAGAATTATGAATCATTGAAAATAATTTCTCCCTCGCATACTTGTATTATACACATTGGAACAATAAGCGCAATTTCTTTTTGCTTCAGTTGTATAGCTTAGGCTTAAAGAGTTTCGACTCCGAAACCATACATTTGCGGCTCTATAGTCCTGGCCCACACAGGTTTCATTCAAATTTAACTCACAGTTATCATGTGATTAGTTGTTTGAGATTATTGGTATTGATTGTTTTGAATTGACTATCTTCCGGACTTCACTTTCACACACAATCCTCAGTACACTTCCAGTCAACTATACACTCGTATGAGCTGATTGGTGCAATAGTAGTAATACACACATCGCTCGGACGGGCCAATGGATATACACTACCGATAAGCTCTAATTAGAGCGAAACTCCAGCTAGCGCTCCTCAGTGTATGGTTGACTGGTCGCATTGCGGTGTAATGCGAACGTATTCTTCCAGCGCAACGAAGTGAACAGAGATACGCGACCGGATATCCCTCCGCTTGTATTCTCCAAGCTGGTGACGGTACACTGCTTTGCGGGCAACAAACGACGGGGAACGGGAACGGAGGTATTGTCTCGAGGTGTCAAGGAAACACCGGCAGACTGTTGGGTTAGGGTTAAAGATAAAACCTGCAAGGCAAACCAAATAGAGAACGTCATGAATCCAAAAGGTTGAGTAGGATAGAAGGACTCACGATAAACAAATTTTCGTAGCCCGTGCCAAGCATTGCAGAGGATTGTGTGTGCAGATGAAGTCCGAAGTATATTCCGTTCAAATCAACAAAACAATAAAAATAAAGAAGTTTCTTGATGATGATTTCTTACCTTATTTTATTCACTCCCCCCCCCTCTTCACCCCCGATCGCGGTAGAACATTCGCACTCGGATTGGTTCTTCCACTGGGTGAGTGTGAATTTGTTAAATGTTTCATCACTTGTAAATCACCACTCGGCGCATGGACTATGGGGCTGTGGGACTGTGGGACAATGAGACGGATCAGATTTATGCATTTGCAAAACAAAAATTACACTGGCCAAGCTAGACGGAAGAAATTTTTAATGAAAATGAATGTTTTCACCACACACATTTGTCACTTTGGGGTGGGTAGGTAGGTGCGTGCGTGGTGCTGGTGCTGGTGCTGGTGGGAGGGATGGTCATATTTCAACCAGAAATTGGTTGTCTATCGAAAAATAGACGTCTACAAGTGAATTTGTGATTTGGCCGAGTCGTGTCGATTGTCTCAACAAAAAACCAATTCAACAATCTAAGGTGTGATTTTGCGGGAACTGATGGTTTTGGCAGCGGTAGCAATCTTTTTCGTTCACAGAAATGAGGCTCAGGTGAGATTAGTTTAGGATTTCTATTGTATACGAACGTATTTTCCATCATATTTGTTCTATCCGGAAATCCATCTCCGACGTAGTTAGTTAGATCGTTCAATGCGAAAATTGCCAGTTGGAAAATTATCAAGAATAGTTTTTGCGTGGGTCTATATTACTGGATATTGTAGTCCATAGACAAATTCAGAGGCTTCTTATGATAATCCGTTGATCGGACCTGCTTAGAAAAAAGTAGTATCATCATCCCTTGAACTTTTTCCATTCCGAATTTCCCACATGCGCATCGTTCCACAACTGATTCTTTTGTGGTGATTCTCTACCAACGCTTGAGCAGCACCGAATTCAACACTTATCCTCCTATATCGGTCCGACAATCACACGATAGACCGGGGGACTCGTTTATCGATCGATCTGATGGTTCAGCTGCAACAAGGGACTCGATGCTTACCCAGCTAACCCGAGCGAGAGATCATCAGACGGATGGATTAGGGATGACAATCAGAGCATCACAAACATTTTGAAACGGCGGTGATCAGACAGTCTCGTATCGTGCAAATTGCGGGTAAGGATCCAACCAGATCGCACAGACGGGCAGAGGGAATTTAATTGACTAAGGCAAGAGAGGCGACAGGGAGAGAGAGACGATGTGAAACGGTGAAACAATCGCATTGTACGTTCAGCAAATACGTTCATGACGATGAGCGGAATATATCAAGGCACGCACACACAAGGTTTACCAACTTCTATCTCCAATGTACCACATCTGAGTTGATATCGAACCTTCTTGTGAATCGGAAGTTACTGAGGAAACCGGGATAGGTTATCCTCATCGATTTTTAAGTGTGGACAGCTGGCAGTAATAATGGACTTAATAAAACTCCTGGGAAGGCAAACACATCCCAAAATCGGTTATCTTTCGAATTTACAAGAAAGCGTTTTCATTCTTTTATGGAAACCCTGCAGAAATGAGTTTAATCAACCTCGTTTTAAGGCTTCTCACCGGTGTTATAACTCAGTCAGTCAAACTGATATATATATATATATATATGTTTGCATGTGTGCTGAATACTGTCAGGTTTCCCATGCCAAAGCAGGTGAATTCTTTTGAGGAATCCACACCCGGAGCCTTTGGCTAGCCAAATCCTGACCCGCAAGCCAGCGAAGCAATGTGTGAAAACCACAACCCATTGGGAGCCGGTGTCCAGTTCATCGGAGCAGACACCGAGTGGAAAAACGTCAGGGTGGTCAGGCTAAGACCTGGTACGAGGGTATAAAAACCCTAACCAGGAGACTGGGTCACATAGGTCCTGTTAGGCTTCCTGGCTGGGGATCTCGGGATGATCGTAACCGATGGTTAGAGACACTGAGTAATATGGTTGGGTGTCGTAAACAGTGGCGTTCGTGCATCTTCTCAATCTCCTTGCAACCCTTAGACCACTGAACTTCCCCATTTTCTGTTCAACTCCACTTTCAAGTTTCCTTTCTTCTCCTATTATTCATCCAAATGGGCAGCCAAAAAACAGCAACCAAAACCGGCGCTCGAATATGCGTGGTTAATAGTTGTACAAACTGAACTGGATTGAATCAGTTCATCGGATCATATGCCCTTCGGACAGGGTCGAACGTCCAAGGTGCCCAATCGAGCCGGTGACCATTATCACAGCCGGAAAGGTGTGTTTAGTTCGTACACCCCATCTTGGTTGGTTTGGAATCAGAGTTTTTGGCCAACTCCCTTAGGTGAACCACCAGTGATCCACCAACTCGGTGATAATCACGGATGTCGGCTTTTTATCCTCTCACTTAGGTGTGAAAACATCTCCGCAACACGGGAAGACAGTGAGTAGGACTTCCTCGGTAGAGGCTATTTGAGACGCTTGGTCGTATGGGAGCGTTCCGCCAGGTGCAAGGAATGAGTGACCAGCTGCAACCCTAGGCATCCAGCCCCTGATACTTTCGGAGGTAGCTTGATACATCCGAAGGGTGAATTTTCCCGTTACTTTTGTTGTTAGAGTACAGTGGGGTGAGGAAACGAAACAATGACACAGTAACTCAAGAGATGATCCGAAAATTAATGTGTAATCATTTTCTTTCTAGTCAGGGAAGAGGAAGTTTGAAAGTCTGACAGTATGAGAATAAAATTTACAAACCCCATTGTACACATTCTTTACATGGCTGGCTGGCTCGAGAGAGCGAGAGAGAGAGAGACCGTGTGGTAGAACAATAGTCACCATAGTCAGCTTTCCGAGCGCGCTGTGATTGTCAGTGACGAGCTCTTGTGTGATAACGGGAATCCTCTAAGCGGAATATCAACGCACTTTGAACTACTAAGCAGTGGAACCAATCACGACCGCATGATGCCCACGTGCCGTAGAGTTGCATGGGAGCACTGCCGCGTTGTTTGGTTGAAATCAGATCAATGGGCAGGTTTGTCATGCTTGGATGAATTTCTCTGATTCGGCTCAGATAGCTATGTCCTCCTTCCACAAGAACGTTCAACCAATTGGAAGCCGTATTCAATTCACACATGAACTTATCAAAAGGATCCCCCACATCCGCATGGATAAAGAATGCTGTATTTCAGGCTGATTTGTGTGCGGCTCATCTGCTCCGGTGTAGTAGTAGTAGTAGTAATAATAATAGTAATAGCTGTTGCATGAGGCCCCGGGCAAGCCGACTGATAGAAAATCGGCTGTCTACGCCGCACTGTATGAGTCTGGTTGGACAGCTGGACAAGAAATACTGAATTTAGTAGGCGCAGAGATTCAGGTGATCGCGGTAGTCCACTGGAGGAGCAATTAGTCGACCTTCATAGATTACGCTGATTGAGACATGTGCTACGCATGTCACCAGATAGGTTGCCTTGAGCGAGCGATGTTTGCCGAGGTAGTTAGCGGTTGGAAAAAGATCGAGGGAGGTCAAACCAAGACCTGACATGAGGGTATGAAAATCCTAATCAGGAGTCCGGGTCCCACAGGTCCTGTTAAACTCCCTGACTGGGTGAATAAGTTGTGTGGCATAGCGCAACAAGTAAGCAATCGCAAATAAACAACGACAGCACTACTACCAGGGTGTGGTGGTGGTGTTGTGACAAAGGTGGACGTGACTGGTCTTTTGAAACTAAAGGTTAGAGGTACAACCTCAAAATTAAAAAAAAATTAAAAACGCCCGAATGATGCTGGGGACGTCTCTCGTACCAAACTCCCAAGGAACTCCACGATCTTGATCATGATCATATGTGGAGCCGACTTATCCTTTCCAGGGAGCCAACCGCAGTAAAGTAGGTGAGTAAGACCCTGAGATTGTGGTAACCGGGAGGGGGGGGGTAGAGACACTGGGTGTGATATGGCCGAGTGTCGCAAACAGTGATGTTTGTGCATCTACTCAATGTTCTTTCCTCCTTGGTCTATATGAATTCTCTATCTTCTCTTTGACTCCGCTCTCTCACCAGTCCAATCTTCATTCTGCTCTTTTATCCGAATAGGCACCCAAAAGATAGCAACCAAAATCGGCGCATGAAAGTGTGCATAGTTGTAGGTTTGTTAAAACTGATACTGATACCAAATCGGGTAACAGTAGCTTCATAAAATAATGATAATTTGAAAGAACTAGCAAGCAGTAACCTGGACATGTGCTCAAGTATTCCGTGCGGATCACACCACACCTGCTCACACGCTCTCTCTCTATCTCTCCCATGTGTTTCGCAGTCTCGGCTGACAGAAGTTCGACCAGTCAGGAACCGTACAGTTGCGTGCAACTCACACGTCGCTATTTTGCCACACACACTAGCATCTATCCGGAACATGCGAAGGACGCGGACACGGTGTTTCACGGTACAATCAATTGTTCCGATTCGTGTACACGTGATTGGTCAATCCAAAATGTGGTTGGGACGAATTTGCAATTGTTAATTGCCGATCTGCCTTGCGATTCGTGTGAACCGTGGGACGAAGAAGTACCGCGAGGCCCGGTCGAAGGTGAGTATATTATCTATGTATTCGCAATTCATTATGATGAAAATAATAGTGATAGTAATAAAGATAAACTGAAACAAACTTCTCAACTCCTTGTTACTAATTCTGGTGCCCTTCAAGGTGCTGTTCTATCTCCATATCTTTTCTTTGCCTTTATTAGTGATCTTTCGGTCCCACCCCCTGCGTACATCCAAAAGTATACTGAAGACGTCGTTTTATGTCACAGTTTCATCTCCTTCGAAATTTTATTCTTTTCCTGAAAATCTATCCCAGATCCGATAGTTTTTTGATCACGAGTTAAAGAATAGGATTATTTGGGGACGGTCAGTTTCCTGAGCCCATATATATAATTAAAAAGATAGTTTTCGAACTTTTGTGAAAACACTGATGACACGCGCAGATCAGGACAGGTTAGGGATTGAGGGTTACAACAAGGTATTCAATAGAAATCGATCTGGGAGTGCTTTGATTCGATTTTAAGACTAAGGGGAAACGTAAATGCACTTATCAATGTTAAGTACAAGAGATTGGAACACGGACCAATCGGGACCAATCTACCCAATCGCTGCCTGTATTTCTTCACGCCTCATCTTCACTTCATCAATTGATCTGTTGCGTTATCTGCACGACAGATGACTGTTGCGCATGCGTTACACCCGATTCGAATTATTGTTGGCCACACTGCGCAAGATAAATTTCAGTGTAGTCACTTCGCAATCCTGGTCTATGTTAATTTTCTGCTTTCTATTTGAATCATCTTGCAACATTCCATTCTTCTTCGTTCTGCTGTTTCATCCGAACGGACTGCCAGTACGCAGTCATGATTCGTTGGCGATTTCTCGTTTAGATGTGTAACAACAACACTAACAACAACATATGAGGACATATGAGTTGAACCGAATCAGATGTGTACTAAATCGGGACAGTTTATTTATCGAATCCGGCTGACGCAGAGCAGCGGCCCGTCGACCAGAAACGAACTATCACACTGTTTTTGTTGTTGTAGTTGCAGATGCGTTGGGCACCGTCTGTACTCATTACGTGTGTCTTTTGATTCAACATCTGGCACACGCGCGAGTGGTTGCTCCACTCATTACGCAATACACTAAGTGTACGAAAAGGTCGCTTCCTGATCGGAGGATTGTAGATTTGGACTGTAATTCAAATCTATTTCTTGTTTGAACGTGTGAACTTGCATATAAGTGAGATAGACTGACTGACAATAGAAAGTTACAGAATTTAGAAACCGACACTAATACCAAGAAAAACTAATCGCGTGGAAACCACGATAACAGAAGAAGGGCATTTCATTCGTTTTTCTGAAGATTATTGTGCTGTGGTTTGTTTATCACACAGTCTGCACTCAGACCGGTGGCTTTTAGGATAGAGTGGATACGTTTAAAGCAAAAATCTATATCATTTCCCTAAATGAAATGACCTTCTATAGGTTTAAACAGTGTTCGTATTTTCGGACATTATCTACCCACGTTATTTAGTTGCGCGATTAACTTGTTTCTAAACTGGCATTCGCAAAATTGTGGTAAATGGTGGTCACATGGAACCTGATCAGAATCTCTCAGACATCCGAATTTGCAAAAAGAACTGAATCTGTCCAAGGGATTGAATATTTATATCGACTGTGAGTTCACCGTGCATTGGCAGATGTGAACGTATATTGGATGAAAGTAAAGCACATCTATTTGATTGGTCCACAGAGTTACACGTGCAGCTGTTACGTTTGTGCGCGCACACCCACACACATACACACAAAATCGGGAATTAGTGGCACCTGCGACCACGTTAGGTGCACATCTGTGCAGGTATGCGTAAATACTGAACATGCTGTGCTATCTACACTGAATCAGAAATGTGCCGGTCTCATTGGCAAATATAATACGTGTCTGAAAGTATACGGCCCAGTATGGATTCCGACCTGGTCCTGTGGATAGAGAGTTCAAATCGGACCCTGGACCGGGACGTTTTCACCGGCATGCTGTTTCCAGTCCTATCAACTGTTTCATCAGTTCAAACAGCCAACAAAATCTAACTTGCAAAATCGATTTCACATTCCGTTGACACGCACTTTTAATGGTGACAGACCACCGCAACTGTGATGATGATGAGCACACCCAGGAGCCGACTAATGGTACTGTGTTATACAGGATGTAGTCGATTGCTATGGCAACAAATGGATTATGCTGCGCGGAACTTGATCCAAATCTAGCGCACGCACACATATCAGATCACAGCAAAAACTTCCATCCCATGGAGCAGTGTATATTTCTGTGCAGAACAGACTATACCATTTTCAATTCAAGATAACACAGTGTCAATTTGATAGATATTCCGATATCAGTTTAAGGTGTCTCAGAGTCCATTTACCGTTCATTTACTACCAAGGCATCTCATTTTGACGCCGGGATATCTTAACTGCAAAAAGGTTTAGCAATGGAAGTGCAATGGTTAACTGGAATTAAGTAGACCCAATTCCCGACGATTCAATTAATCAATCCGATTCTGCATAAAAAGGTGGATTGTGGATGAATAATATGATGAACCTGGCCACCTTCGACACTTGTCGAATGCGTGTGTGAATGTACCAGTTACGCAAGATATTAATTGTTGCAAATTGTAAATCTCACGCTCTTATTGATATGTATTACATATACGAAGGAGTTTTTTCTTAGTAAGAATATACTACGGATTCCTTTGAGTGATGATGAACATTTGGGATATCACAAAGCCATTAATAGCCAGCAACCTTAACCATGAGAACCAAAGCTGTCCCTTCACAAGGTAACCCTCCACCTCAGCAACCAATATCCCAACATGTTCCGAAATTGGCAAGCCAACAGCGTAACTCAGGGCTTCAACCTTGGCAAAAGTGAATTGTTGCAAATATGGCTTCATCGATTAGCAACTGAATCCTTGCAATAAGGTGCCTTTTCCGGAACTCGTCAAAATGGGGTACAACTTGTTCGTGTTTGTTAATGTTATTCCAGTCCGATCGGATTTTGTTTGCTCGACGAATTCTGATGAAATTAACTGCTATTCAACGTTTGGGCAACATCCCTTCGCGCACGAAATAGACTGCGTCTTCCACCCACTCTCGCGTGCACTATCTTGCGGGTAGGAATTTTGTTAGCTGAAGGTTTCAGTTGCCCTTATTAGGTTTTCCTGGCATGATATGCTGTTACCCACGAATGCACAATGGAAATTTCTTTGTTACACACTCCGCATCCAGATGAGTCATATACGTGTACATTGAAATTATTAGTATATGAATGACTTGAAAAAATTTCCCCGGAAGGACACGACCGGTTTTGACTGGTTCTTGCCACTCTTCCGGCATTCCGTATCCGGTATAATCTGTTGTCACTTCATTCACATACTTGTACCCAGGAAGTGTATTTTCGTCGCAATAAACTTATCCAAACTCATTTCAAATACGAAAGCTCAGGCAGTTTTGGGCATCCCAGTTAATTATTTCTACTTTTGTTTATCAATGTGTTTTCCCCATCTTACTCTACTGTTCCCCAGTTATTTTTCCTGGTTTACTCAAACGGGATTTCAAAGTCTTACGTCGCGGTCTAACCATTATTAGTCGTGTCTGTTCCATTCCTGTGAATGAATTAGCTTTAAAGCTTTCAGAGTATCACGTAACTTCCTGTGTGAAATTTTCGCAGAGGATTCTCA
>UZAN01049477.1:7987-19818 GCA_900618425.1 Echinostoma caproni
GGGCTGTTGGTGGACACTCCAATCCGCAAAAGGAAAAAGTCTGAGAATTAGTCTGGACGTGACAAAAGTAAGTCGACCGATGTCCATTTTGACAAGCTGTTTCTTTACCCGTTGCAACCGGGTGTTTGTTCAGAATAGCTATTGATAATAATGTACTAGGAAATTGTTCATTACTACACCACTGTTGTCATTTAATTTATGATATGATGTCATCTAGTTATATCGTATTTTTGACGTACAATAGATCCCGTAAAAACACACTGTGTTTACATCTCCAAAATCAAATAATACAATTTTAACCTGGGTTGGTCTTAGGACGTTTTCAATCAATGCAGCGTAATTACGGATGCAAATGATCGAGCACAACCAAAGCTAAATAATACATTGTTAGATATGAGTACGAATTGTTGGATAACGCAGAATATCGCAATGCCCAAAATAATAACCAACGTTCAAAGGAAACAGCTCTCTTGTTGAAGATGGGCATTCTTCAAAAACCACATTTTTTGGTTGATTTACCATTTTCATTAGTACTTCCATTTGCAAATAATGCACCCAGGGGTTATGTTTAAGCCCCAAATAACCAGCCGAGTTAAACTGGGTACGCGATCGCAATATCTCTACAACCCTCTGATCAACAGACCGAGGCCGACAGACAGTGCGTCAGCGTCACAAATGCAGTCAGTTCCGAAAACATGACAGAAACGAAAATTTGTGGTAAAGATGGAGAGAACGTATACAACGCCGAAGTTGGTTCAGACGTCGTTATCAAGTTTCAAACTCCAATAACTGTATTACTGAAACCGATGGATAATTTCAAGATTTATTATCAACTAAGTGAGTTCTACTTTGATACATCATAAAAATAAAATTATCCTGTGTTTTTTGTGCTCAATTGTTAATGTATCTTACCAAATGCAATTATGCTTTGATCATAACCAGTCAACCTCGATCCTGACGAGAGCGATTGCGGGCAAACAGAACTTGTGGCGACGGACACCACGGCCGAATTAGTTTTGCCACAAACTGCATCAGGAACATGTAGGTGGTCTATACTTACAAACACCACCAAGACTATTCTTGTGACCTGGCCGGCAAGTGACGGACAGTCCGCATCAACCGTAAGATGTATATTTAGAACATACCTTCCAATCACTGAGAATTGTAGGAACCAGCTGCCGACGATTGCATTACTGTAACCAGTTTGGATAAGAAGGATGGTGAGAGATGGTGTAAAGGGTCGGAAGAAAATGTGATGCATTCAAAAGCATACATTATTATCACCAGAGTTTATTCATCTGGAACCGATGGAAGTAAATTTCAAACAATCAAATTATATTACCAATTGGGTATGTTTTGCGATCGTAATTTCACAAAGAATCACGTATATATGCACCTTTATATTTTAAATGCATATAATGTTGCACCAGTTAAACCAAACCAGTCGCCTATAAAATTGCTCATTCACGACTTAATCGGTTGGTTCGATTGCGACAGGTTTGTATTTTACGGAAATCCTAATGTTCTTATTCTAATCAACTTTAATGTGTATGGCTGAACTCGGCGAAGAATTGAGGAAGAATGTTTATCAACTGGTTGCACGATACCGGTTTCATAAATCCAGTCAGATAATAACAGTTTTGATACATTCACATACAATTATATAAACACATAAGTGAGACACATTGCGGATAACAGACGTCCGCTCTGATTCATTGGCAAATACATGTTGCGCAGTGCACAGCGTACAACACCCGAGACAGAAAACATAATCTGTTCTCGGATTGACTTAGTTAAAGTATCCATTCATACNAGCCTGCATTACTGTCAAACTCCACATTGCCTTCAAATCAAAAGCAATTCGACTGATTGATATATTACAGGGTATTGTGTGGCGAATGTCATACTGGGTGAAACATACATACGTATTTCATTTATCATAGCCGATAGCCTAAGCCTTGTAACATCGCCTTAATTCATGTTCACAAGTGTTATCTGCCCATGTACATACAGTACCATTCATGCTCAACTTGTGTAGATAAAATAAAGCTAAACTAGAGAAACCTGATAGAAGGAACAGAGGGAATTGTGTTAGAACACACAATTATCCCCAATCTGATTTATTTGCATAAGTTACTAGATGAAATCAAACAATTACACAATCATCGTGCATCCTTGCAAATTTCGAAAAACAATTTTCCCATTGTCTTCTGGCATCCGTCATTCCACCGCTATATTCTCTGCCCAATGCAATTCAGATTCTGCCTCCAGCTGCATGTTATCCGCTTTGGTTCTTTTTGGATCTCTGGTGGTTGTGATTTTGGGACAAAATTGAGAGAACGGAACTGACATAAATCGCACCGAGGCCTTCCGTAACGCCCGGGGTTGAGTGTTCGATAAACCCTCGCAATATTTTACCAATCATCTACCAAATGATTCAACATGTATCGGTAAATAAATTTAGTTGATGCTTATCCTCACTTTGTTTTCTTAACTAAGGATTTGTTTCGTTGGTATCCATTCTCAGCATATGGAAAATATTCATTGTGGCATTAAAAATGAAATCCGGTGGGTGAAACACGCTGTTTTCCAATAAATTTATCAACAGGCCATTTACAATTATACAGCTAGAGCATTTAATATCGTTTGATCCTGTGCGCGGTGAATCTTACTGCCGTATACGAGGCTGGGCAACTGCGTCAACATTTGGATTGAGCTTTCCCTCGGTTACGACGTTTTTCCAGTTACCACACTCGCATCGGTTGGCTTCCTGGCGACTGGCCATGGTAGAGATAATGTCTAGATAAAATGCTTCTGTATGCATAGTGAAGGGTCGAACAGTTTGATCACAATAGCTTCAGGCGAGCATAGAAGGATAAAACGTACGGATTTAGATGATAACGTTGGAATATGATAAACGGTTCATAACGCTCGACTTACGTCCACTTGGTGATTACTTTCTAGTAGGTGTTGTAATATCAAACTTCTCGCAGTCCTTCTATCTCCGTATGCTAACAATCGAGGGTGGTGTTCCTATATTCTCTGTTACAGTTGTCTTGTTGTATCCATTTTGTATCCATTTTTTTGAAAGCACTGAACCTTCAAATACCGAGTGAGTAGCTGCGAATTACGATGTCTATAAATATAAAAGACGGTATTCTGTCAAACGCTTTTCCAAATATTACTAACATAAGTGACAATCCTCATCGCTGTAGACTTATTCAAATATCAATATGAAAAATTACTGTTTGAAAATGTGTTCACGAGATTTCACGACACCGAAAATCATCTAGCATAAAGTGACTAATGTCCGAGGGTGCACGCCAGTCTTTGCACAACCAAGCGCGTACTACGAGGCAGTAAACGTTTTTCTCGGTGAGATGGAGTCCGGTTTATTGGTTCATGTGCCTCTTCTGGGGAACCATTCTACGCGTTTGTTGGAGTGGATAGTGGAAAGAAATATTTGTATTCACTTTCCAGCCTCCAAAATATTTGAAATGATGGCACTGAAATATTTGAGGAACCTTTTTGAATTTAGTTATGTACATGACCTATAAAAGCGATGGAATTGCACATTCATTGTGCATTGCACTGCAAATAAGTCATATCCCTGCTAAAGTTTTGGATAGAAAGTTTTCAGTTATCGGTGGATATACGTCCTGTCCTTCGTGAAAGATTATACTATGTAGAATGTTCCGACTGATGAGAATAGATGATCTCATGAACCAGTTGATATGTTTTAAATGTATGGACACGCATGCCAGTCCGCACCTAGAATTTGGTAATATTGCGCAATAGTTTGAAATCATTGCTATCCTTCGCCTTTGCGTCGGAAATCATACAAATTTTACACTGCTCTCAATAGAGTGAACGCCCTCTGGGAAAGTCATTACAAATATTTCTTTTCACCATTCACTCCACCGAACGCGTGGAATGCTACGGCTACATCTGAAATTGCAGTTGCAAACATGTGCCCGTTTTTCAGTTAAATAATTCTTTACATGATGCATTTGCAAATCACGAAAAAAATAGTGAGAACCAGGATTGTCATTCTTCCGAAAGTCCTTGTCAGGTACCGAAGATCAAGGCAGCGCAAAACATACAGACAAAACCAAATGAATTCCCCCTAGAACAACATTCCTAAAATCAGTAACCATTCCACCATTCCGCTCACGGTTTTAGACAGACGCTCTCCAACCATAGAGCTTTGCTCTTGCCGATCCAATACAAGGAATGGGTAATTACAACAAAGTCTCAGATCCCGTGAATACATTTTCGCACAGCGATATATCAAATTGATTTTCGAATATGCCTATGAAAATGAGATCTTTCTAATTTTTGTTTAGCTTTTTTAATTTGCAACATTATTTTCATGAGGTGTTGAATTTTTGAGTTTTATTTGCGTTGGGAATTCAGTTCATTTTATCCGTATACATTGCGTTACGGGAGGAATGATCCTACAAATTTCGGTGTGCTGAAATCATGTCAAAATTGTCCTACCTGTGATGCAGGTATTTTATCGCTGTCGGGCCAAGTTAAAGAAATCGTCCTTAGAGTTGGTGTAACTAGAAGCCACCGACATAGTCCTGTTGCATCTTGTGGCAAAACGAATTCAGTTTTCTTATCCGTTACCGTTATTGGACTTGTCCCACACTTGTTTTCATCAGGGTTGTCTAGATTTTACGTTTCGGTTTTACATCAATCAGAATTTACCTGCAAGAATAGACACCCTGACAATCGTAACCAGTAGGATCACAATAGGCAGCATAGTTTTTCTATCGCTGGAAATTCACTCTGCACATAGCTATTTATACTCCGTCAGTATCACTGATGAATCATGTGTGTTACATTTTCTGTCAGTCTTTCACAACCACCCATTAGCTTATCTTCTGGCATGAATTCGATCTCCATTGATTGTCAATCTAGCTATATCGGATCAAATTTTAGCTACATTGTATGATTGGTAACATGAAAAACGTGTTCCACATGCCATTTGATCATTCTAATTTTTCTGAAAATAGAATGAGATTTATTCCTGGGCGTGTGGTTTTGTATGAAAACAGTGTTCCGTCAAAGGCAACGGGAAGCAACTACCATGTGTATCGCTATATCGGGAAGGGTGGGTCTAATTGAACAACTTAGAAGCCCTTAGGCACTTATTAAACTCGGTTTCATAATCCCTAATCAGGCACGGCACAACACTTTGAGCATATTTCCTCGACTGCATTGATAGATTAGTTTTTCTCAAAATGGACGGGCTTTTGTCTCTACTCCAAGATTCTTGACCAATGTGTATCCACTCTCCTGAACACGCATCGCTATAAGCTGGTGTATATTCGTACTGTTGCATATTCATCTCGGTGGTGCATATAGCGCTTGACTGGACTAACACTGTCTACCCGGTGAATGTTATTCAATGTATTTCGAGAATTCTGGCACAGAAATAATTTGTTAGAAACACGTTTTTTGCAAATCATCGATAACTCTTACCCAGTACCACATTGGCACACCACCTTTCTCGTGAATTGACGACATCGTATTTTACTTTTCTCTGCGACAGTATGCGATGATAAATGACGGTGGAGTAAGAGAATCGGAAACCCATTCATTTCTCGCATGTCACTTGACCCGAATATATTAGGATTATGCTATTAGTGAACTGGATGGAAAATTACTGGAGCTGCGTTGAAAAACTGCCACAGTGGAAACTGGATTTGAAGTACACTGAGACTATGCAGGTAGCAGAACATGTAAACTATCGAAGAGAAACGCCGTTGATAAGGTCTTTGATAAACGAGGACAGTGCGATATACCGACAGCAGTTTGTTAAGTATGTATAAATTCACGTTAAAAAGACTTTCCAAATGTTTTATGTATTCCCTAGTTATCATTCAAAACAGTACGATGTGTTTTATTATGAACAGCGAAAACAATCTGAATTATTCAGTTCAATCTCATAATATGCAACCAAGAACGATTTGTCCATTCACCCTTGCCATGGACATTTATCAACGATGCATTGATTACTTCCATTTTATACTTCTATGAACCCATCCTTTGCTTTCTTTCGGCGTATCCGTTCTCTCTGTAACACTCATCAAATGAGATGATGTATTGGACAAGGTTATTTCTAATCACCCTTATATTTCTCTCACAAACTGATGACGCTCATGTCTACTAGTGATCACTGTCTCCTATGTCTTCGATCCAAGGCTTAATCTCAGTGTTCATATTCCGCTTTTATTCAAACAAAACAAACAAACATAAACATGCGGAATATTTCAGTCGATAGACTCCTCCTCCGAAGGACACTCTTGCTATTTTACCATTTTACCATTTTACAGAAATTACCAAGGTGGTTTTCAATTTATGCTGTCCTATGGAGAGGGGTTTTGTTCACACTGGCAAGTATGCCGTCCGCGAATAAAAGCTAGTAGAAGAAAAGCAGATGCATCACACAGCCACGGTGAACCGGCTCACGCTGTAAATCAAGACAGAAATCAAAAGACTGGTTGCTTCATTTGCAATGCACGTTCGGACAGCTGGCAGCTGTGATCAGATTGATATTCCGACAGAAGGAACGGACAACAAACAAAATTATTCACGTGGACGGCCTTAATGCTACATTCATTTATACTTCGAATGATCTCCTGTGTCCGTAACCCACAGGTTACCCATCTACCGTAGCCCCGGTCAGCAAAAAGGAGATCTGTCATCTTTTTCAAACAATAGGAAAATCACACGTATTTGGCGCCGATGGTGTATTTCATCTGTGTACAAATATGGCATTGGTTCAGTCACAGAGATGTTAACGTTGATTATTATTCAATCCATTTACACATGTTCAAACCCGCATCCCTCCGGCCGGATTGCCATAGTTCTCATCCAAGAATCATGTTCATCAACCATTTTATCAAAAGACTTTCGTTTTTTCGCCAGTGGATTCGGTTGAGCCAAATCTCGGAGTAGGTTTGAAAGCGCAAGTCAGAAAACCGAGAGCATAGGATAGTTGCCTAGACTATCGATTTCTCTGTTTTGATGACGAACAAAAAACGGTAAGGGAATTCCGCAGCTCTGATCTGACGATCATGCGTTCCAGTATCAACTTTAGACAGAGCTCTCCAAAGAAGGTAACGTGGCGCTCCAATTCTACTGATACGCTAAGCCACATCGATCACACAGTTATGAGTTACCGTTGGTGTGGCTGAGTGTAAAAACTGCAGTTCTTATTGGATAACCTGCATTGCACCTGATCACGATTTGTGTTTGATGCAGTTCACTCTCCGATTCACCGGTTTTCACAGTTTTTGAGTTCATTGCTTGTGCTCATTGCTTATCTGATGCAGCATTTTGTGCTTTATTTGAATCAGACATTGGGCGTTCACTTAACGCTCTGCATACAACCCGAACAGGCCCGGGTATTAGACATTCGCAACATCAGCTCAGGAAAAGCATCAATCGTAGCATGAAAACTAGTAGGCAAAAGTGACCAGTGATATGGAAGTAGCAGCTGTCTCAGGGAATAGTGAAAGACCCTACTAGATGAAACGCAACGCATGGGGTCGGTGAACCCCAGTGAGTGAAACAATCTGCGAAAATAGTTGAGAGATTTCAAAATCTGAAAAACGGATCACCCGGTATGCTGCTTATTGCAGCCAATAGTACAGATGACCTGGTGCTGACTAGATAATCTGGACTTTTGTAATCAAGTCTTCGTGTAAGTTGTCATATAAACCTCTACCATAACCAGAAATAAGATCCTACATCCGGACTCTGAATGAAGTAAAATTACTAGAGCTGGACGCGCTTTCTACGATTTTGTCATTATAAAGGCATCGACCTTGCATACTCCATTGCTGATTTACTGTGTAAGAACTGTTCGCAAGAACGACAATAGAGCAAATCAATAATTGTTCAAGTTTACATGAATGGATCTCGGAAGGACTATGCAAACTACCGTGGAATATGTTTGATCTCAATTATCATCAAGTTATTGGCGTTGGTCTTATTCTAACTTTGATGATATAAATATCTGTGAACCAGGAGCACGATTGAGGTTTTATCAATCAAATCTTCAAATTGCCTCAAGTCTTCGAGCTACGCCATGCACACACCGTCGACCACCGATCGCAGTGTTCCTCGACTTGAAAGGAGCCTTTGATTGCGTTGACCGCGGAGCCATGATGGGTTTGCTTGTGTGCTAATTATTGCCGCCGAAGTATTTGAGGTCACTATAAGAGTTCACTGTGCTGGCATTCTTCTGGTAGAGTGGGGGTCTACGGTGGGCTAATACATATCATTCAAAATAAACAGCTTTGTTTGTCGAGGGTGCCCTATTTCACCCTTCTTGTTCTGTTGCTTCGTAGACGACATCCTGAACGCACTGAGTGCTCTCCAACGCGTCGTCATTCCATGGGCAACTGGATAAAGACTTTGCTACTTGTAGTAAACTGATGGCTAAGTTTGTCTGTTCAAATGCATGGAGGATGCTCAAATGCCGTTGACAGAGACTGAAACGTTACTCGTTACTCACATTTCACCTTCCAAATTGCAAGTGATTCTGCAATACTGAGTAACGCCGAGTCCCGTTCTGAAACTAGATCGTCAGGAATTAACTGAAGTGGACTAATTCTCGAAATTTGCTGTCTTCCTGCTCGATGACAATGATGATCGAATTACATTAGTCTAACACAATATCGCATGATACATAATCATAACTACATTCATTTGACAAGAAACGCATCTCATTCCAGTTCACTAAAGTTGCCAGGTTTCAAATGCGGTTGACAGAAAAAAGCAAATGGAACGTTGCGACTATAGTCAAATTCGAAGCATAAAATGCGTCGCTTGGAGTCATAATTTCAAAAAATGATGTACGAACATAAATTCTGCAAGTTACTCTTTAGGCCGGTGAGGAACACTGTGGTTAGTCATGGAGATAAGTGCTCATTGTGATCTCAACAATATATGCTCATAATCTGAACACTGAATGATCCCTACTCCGAAGATCAACAGTTATGCTGTAAACCAAAAGTATATTTTATGGATATTCAGAAAGGTTGTATCACATTTTTCACGTCGCAACATGTTCATTCCAAGATAGCAATTTATAATTAGCACGCTAATATTTGAACACCCAAATGGGGTCAAATGACAGTCCCAATTATTTCATGACCAGTTTTATTTGTACCATTTTCTTTTCTGTTAGTCTTGTTTTATGTTGTGTTCTAACGTTTCTGTCACCCAATTATCAACGTCAGAGAATTGATCAGATTCTAATAAAAAAATAACGATATGCTGCAATCGCAAATAGTAATTTGCGTTTCTGACTTTAGTAAGCTTGAACAACCAGGTAAAGAAATACTTTGACACAAATAGGCTCACACGCCACGGATTGATTGAAAGACATTCGAGTTTATTTACATCTGCTCATGGAAACACATTTGGGGCTGTAAACTAAATTACAGTTGGACAAAACAGTTAACTACATGCATGAAATATTCAATCACTGAATGTTATCAGTAACTGACTTTATATATAGCAAAGATGTCCACGGTTGTTTGACATCCACAGAGAATCTCAAGTTTCCCATAAATCTCTGTTTGATTTTATGAAATTCGTACCGACTTGGTAGATCCAAATCCACAGTCTATGCTTGTCACCTAGACCCCTGTGCTACGTAATCAAAAGCTGGGACAAATAAACTATCTCCGTCTGAAACTTTAACCCGGTAATACATATGGTAGCACACATAATAGTCCACAAAGTTTCTGTACATAAAGTTATTGTAAAACTCAAGTGAGAAACAGATTTCACTTTAAATAAAATGCGAAATTGCTTACCTAAACAGTCAAGGGTTATACGCTGAATGATGGTCTAAATGCACGTGACATAATATTACATTCGATATATTTATACTCAAAAACGTCTTCATGTTCTCAAGGTTGAAAATTCCATTTGGATGAATATAGAGTTTTGGAAAGAATTGGGTATTGTTTAATCCGGGGTGAATGTGAAATATGATAAATTACATTGATTAAATATATCAGACAATAACCTTCATGATAAAATTCAGTGCGTTCTGACATCACTCGTTTCAACTTATCCAAAAAACTAGTTTTCTGATCGAATAACGCGGAATACGGCTGCCGTATATAGCGACTTATCGTAGCGTCGGGCTGGGACCAATTGCATTTTCGCGTCCTCAACCACCGTTAAGTTAAACTCACATTATACTACACAATGAGTTAATGCAATGTCAACGATGGAGCACATATTCAGTAGAAGTTTATGGTCCACCGCAAATTTATAAATAAACCAAAGGACTAGACTTTGAAATTGTTTGCATTTATATTTAGACAAAGCAAGAGATGATTAACGGATGCCTGAAATGAGTTGTTCGTTTATCAGATCAACCCATAGCATATTCTATTTATTCTCCGACGTGTGTGCTATACCGCTGAGTACCTTTCACAGGGTCAATCCTGTTTCATAATTTAAACAAAAGCGATCTGTCCATTGTTTAGCACATTTCACATTGTTTCGTAGCTCAACGTTATCAATCACAAATTTTGTGACTAGCTGATGGTTTACAAATTTGGGACATCTTGAGTGCTTCCAGTACGAACTACGTTGTACTCATAATTTCAACTGATTCAGCTGGTTGAAGTGATATATTTGATTGCATATTAACTTGCCTTATTGCGATCCGGACTGATGACGTGAATCTGTAACAGCTACTTCTAAATTCGTAGAAAACCTTTGACTTTCTATTGTTAAATACCATTGTGCAAACCGGTTTGAGAACAACTCATCGAATTCATTTTTCACAAACATCAAGAAAACCTCCCAGTAACGTCACTAGATAAGTTATTTCAGATGATTTTCAAATGGCTTTTGCTAGAAAATCTCTATGAATGTTCTTATCGCAATATGTGAGATTAGCAAAATCCTCGCTTATTCGCCAAATCTTCGGCAAACCAAAAAATCAATTAATAGGAAACCTCTGGCAAATACACTCCAGAAGAATCATCATTTGAATGTGGTTATTGTGCATTGTTAGTTTTGGTCCATATTTGTTTGTTGTGGGTAAAACCACTGAATCATATGTTCAAAATGATGGTATATCATCTTCGCGCAATATTGAACGTTTGCTGGTTGTGTTTTATAACCGATCACATGGCTTTAAATCAAGGTTTCGTTAAAGAACGCAGTCACTTGAGTAAGGTATTCAGTGTCATGAGAATTGTTACCAAAAGTTTACATTGCAAATGGTGATATTCCTGAAAAAATTATATATTCGTTGTTACCAAATGTTGACTCAATGGGAAATTGTTGAATACTTTATTAACAATTCAGGCATTACGTTCACTAAATATGTTGTGTAATTAAAATTATACCTGAAAACGCGAAAGGACTGTATATATGGTTCCATCTAGTTCCTTGTCATCAGCAGTGAGCAAACATTAATTTGGCCCGCTTTAACGCAACTTTTGCGTACAACATTTCAGTCCGTCGCGAACATCTATCTGGTAGATCCACATCATGGGCGTATGTTCAGGGAATATCTTCAGACGGTTCGTTCAAAGTTAGACCCGCCCTGGTTTCCTGGCCAAGTAAAAGGTGATCACAAATGCCTCTGTTCAACATGCCAGTTACTCAAGGTAGCGTCCATTCAACAAAACCGTGCTATTCCGATCGAAGCGAGCCGCAGAACTCTCTTAGGCTTTCAATCTTGCATATAAACCACTGACAAAACCCGAGAAGGATGATTTTGACAACGCAACACGAAGCATAAAATAACACGAAATGGTTATTGTCAAAAGTCGGTT
>UZAN01049478.1:0-11197 GCA_900618425.1 Echinostoma caproni
CAAACTTTCCAGAAAAGCTTACAACGTATCTGGAAGGTACCCAATACAGCTCAATACCCAATTGAACCGGTGACCACTGCCACAACCAGGAAGGTGTGTGGTTCATACGCCTCTCTTGGTTGGTTCGGAAGCAGGGTCCTTATCTAACCGACCCCACCTGCCTAGGCCTGGCAAACCTGGCAGTATTCGGCCCTCATGAAAATCGTGGAACTTTTTTCTTTTTTATAAAGATTATTGTACTACGATTTGTTTAGCACACAGTCTGGCATCAGACGTGTGTGAAATATATATACAGTACTCACCGACCCAGTTATAGCCTTGAATGTTGCAAGGGTGGGGTGACCAGTCAACCCAAGACATCTACCCCCGACCGTAATGAGGCTTTCGAAATCTGAGCAATTACTTTGTGCTGTTTTAGTTGCGCGCGCGTCACGTTCGTGTGTTTCGTTCAACAGAATGAATTCATTCAGTTTTACATGCTTTTTCCCAAACATCATCATCTCAACAGTTCTTACTTTGTATCATTCATTCTTTCACCCACAGGTTATCTTACTTTCATCATGGCTAGTGATCCGCTCACGGTTACTGCGGTTTTCAGTAAGTGGCATTTTCTCTCCAGCACCCTATTGCTTCCTATTTTTATTTTTAGATGGACAGTCTTCAAAACTTACCCTGGACTCGGGTCCCGATTCACCGGTTTCATCACTTATGTTTCTCGTACAAAAGCAGTTACGTATACCCACAGACAAACAACGACTTATTTTCAAAGGTAACCGATAGCAAATAAGGTACCTGTTGGAAACGCGTCCATTGCTAACTCTGTAAATTCAGGCCGGTCATTACTCGACCCCGAAGCCACTCTCTCCACGTGTGGTATCCGAAACGGTGCCAAGATAATGATCCTGGGTTCAGTAGGTCCATAAATGCATATTTTTTTGACCACTTGCTCTTCTTTTTTCCGTCCAGGTAGAACAAATCGATCCGAACGAAGTGAGTAAACTGAAAGCGGCTCGAAGCACTTCCGATTCGATCTCAGCGGAATTGGATAAACTCCGTAGTGAATGTGCAGATCTCGTAAGTTCGAGATATTTTTGCCAAGTTACCAGAGTAACTTGGATTCGCACTGATTGCCACATTCCTTTGCCCCGCGGATTAATCTCAAATGTAGCATAATATTTCAGATGGTGAAACGGTTTTATTCGCTGCTGCTGACTCCATACTCTCTCTCTCTGTCTCGGTCATGTGGTGCTGAATCAATTTACTCATTGCGTTACTCAAGAACAATATGAACACTCAGACGAATGAAACGGATGTGAATGTCACGTACGGTCTGCGGATTTTATATGTTACCAAGTGCTAGATGGCCTCTGATGTCACTCTCGGAAGTACCACCATTCACCACTCCGAATTCGCTGGTTGGTTGTCGGTTTTCATTCATTACCTTACGAATCATTCTCAAAAAATAGAGAACTCAAGTGCACTCAGATTTTATAGAACCATCTTGTTGATTATGCGTTTAAAGGCAAGGCTGTTGTAAGTTGGAGGGAAGACTGAAAGGGAGAGTGTTCCACAGCTGTGCTGTTCTTGGGAGAAAAAGATGATTCAAAATTAGAAAGGCAACACCTGGGGATAGTCACTTGAAATGGGTGGTTAGCCGCCTGTGTGCAGGATCTACGAGGAAGAGCAAGCGGGAGAGGGACAGAAGCGAAAAGTTCACTAGAGCAAAATCCAAAGTAGTATCAATAAACTAAGGATAAGAAAGCGACTGTTCGACGGTGAGCTAGTGCCTGCAAGTTACATGTTAAGGATGAGACGAATGGTCTTACGTTGAACCCGATCAAGGAGAAAGATAGACGAAGCTCCACCCCACATATGACTGCAGTATTCAGGTGTCGAGCGAATCAGAGGTTTGCAAAGCGAGTGAGGTGAATGGGATTGAAGAAGCGTCTAGCGCGGACGAGGAGGCCGATTTTGCGCTCAGCGCGGGAAACAAATAGATAAATATAAGGTGACCATGAAAGAGAAGAAGATCAGGAAAGTCCCGATGGGTTGCACAAACCTGTGGAACAGAGAATGTTCCAGTCAAATAGCAGTGACCAGAATTTAGGGAGAAACTGAGAGAGGAGTGGTCATCGCTAATGCTGGAGTTAGCGACATGAGGAGATGGACAGGACAAAGAACTGTGTAGGGTAGTGTCATTCGCAAAGGTGTGAATAGGATTTGAAGTTGAAGAAAAAAGGTCATCAGTGAGCATCAGAAAAAGGGAAGGGGAAAGAACAGAAACTTATGGAATACCAGCATTCACAGTTACTGAACGAGACATGGTCTCATCTGCTCGAACGGAGATGCTGCGGTCCTTGAGATAGCTTGCTGTCAAGGACACAAGTTCCGAAGGAAAGCCAAACTTGGGTAGTTTAGCCAGCAGACCCGCGTTCCAGACACGATCGAACGCTTTCTATACATCCAATTAGACCATATGGGTTTTCCGTGGTTGTCGAGTGCCGCTGACCTGTTATGCGAAATGAGCGCCTGATCGACGGGATCGGAAACCGTACTGACGGTCACTCAACATCTTGTTCTGCTTCAAGTGGTGGCAAAGTTGATCAGCAACAACTGATTCCATAACATCCAAACTAACTGGTGTGAGAGAGACGGGGCGGTAGTTGTTTGGGTGAGAGTGGTCGCCGCGTTTGGGGATGAAAAATATTTCTGATATTTTCGATGGGGTTGAGAGTGTCTCAGAATCGAGAGATAAACAGAATAAGCGACGTAGGAGGCGAGCCAGTTCTGGAGCGCACATTTCGAGGTCAATGGGAGGAATCCCGTCGAGTTTAGGTGGCTTGTGTGGATCCAGCGATAAGAGGATCTGACGCGTCTTTCTGGCGGAAATGAGCGGTGTGAAAAGATGGTTTGCCATAGCGTGTGTGGAGGGTTGGATGGGTGATTCGAAAAGAGTAGAATGGGAAGCAAACACTTCTGCTTTTTCCAACGGGTCGGATGGTTTAAAAATGGGTGAGAAGTTAGTGGAACAGAAGTTTACGGGAGACTGCCTATGTGAGTGACCGGCTTCCAGAAGGAGCGGTCGCCAATTGTTACTTTGCGCTCAGCAAAATGCTCTTTAACCTTCCTTATAATGGTTGTACAGTTGTCTCGGACTAACAAGAACCATCGGCGGAAACTGGGGGAAGGTGAACGTCGCCAGCGGCTGGATACTGATTTCTTTTCACGAACAGCGCGACAACAGGCGTGGTTAAAGAGGCTTGCCGGGTTTAGTGAAACGAGGAATAAAGAAAAATTCGAAGCCGAGATGGAGTCTTCGGCGGAAAAGCAACATTTATTCCAGGGGCAGGAAACTATAAAGTTACGAAAGCTGCACCAATCAGCGAAACCGTATCGCCAGAATGTGCGTCTAGAATTGAAAGGAACATTGGAACAGATAATCTGGATAGAGAGCGAAATAAGACAATGGTCCGATGAGCCCAGGGGAAGAATTGTTGCAACATTTGAAAATAATTTTGTGTTGAATGCAAGGACAAGATCGAGGGTATGAGCATGGTCGCCAACACGGTCGGGGATACGGGTCGGAAAATCAATCGATTAGGAGAGGCTGTTCAATAGGGCAAATGACTCTGCCTCACGTTCAAGAGCGATGTCCCTGAGGAGTGTATCAGCCAATCCCTGCTATGGACATTAAAATCACCCAAAATTATGAACTGAGCGTTGGGGTCTGCTTCAGCAATGGTATCTATGTTGGCCGATAAAACCTCAAAGAGTGAAGGGTCATTACAATTTGGGGACCGGTACACAGTGCAAAAGTAGTGATTGAAAGAAGAAAACCGAAGTTTCAGTCACTCGCGGTTGGTGAGATTTAAGTGGAAGAACGGGGTAGAAGCAATTGAATGATAGATGAAAGCAAACACCAGCTTTGGGGCCGACCGAAGTGTGAAGAGAATAATTGGGAAACTGAAGATGGGGGTGTATGAAGAAGTGGAAAGTTGTGTTTCGGATAACAATATAGCAAGAAGGGAAGTGGACTGAAAAACTTGATGTACAGAATCAGTATTATTATCCAAGCCTCGAATGTTAGGGAGTGCGATTGTCGAGTGGGAGTGCGCTTGATACTCGATCCTGTTAGTTGTAGTATTCATAGTGAGATGAGACGTAACCGGCAACCTAGCCCTGGAAGTTGGAATGGCGAACCACATAATGTTCCGATGGCTAGGTGGTGTTACTGATCCGGACGACGGTGGAACTGTCCACCACCCTGTTTGTGACACCTAGCAACAGTGAAGTAAGTCACCAAGTGGTCCCAGCAAATGGGTCTGGTGGGACTTTGTAAGAACCAGTGTTGAGTGCAAAACATTGAAAGCCGTCGCCTGAAAAGTAGAAGCAAATTGCTACCTTTGAAGGTTACTACATTTTAAAGTACGTTTTGTATGTAGGTGTGTCTTGTAAACTTCTTAGGATTTATTGCTTTTCAAAGGTGCAACATTTGACAGACAGTTTATCGTTACTATCCGTTTTACCAGTCTATCATGCCCAAAGCTGACATTGACAGCCGGTTGAAGGCCACACTGGGCCTACTCGAACAATGCATGGGATGTTTGGAATCCCTGGATTCAGTTCGTTTGCCGTACGATTCCGAGGCGGAAAGGAAAGAACGAAAGCAGCTGGTCGATTCCATTCAGGTAAGAGAGAGGGAACAGCTTGATAGTGCTGATTCATGCGATTTCTCCGTATGTGCTGTTTGTTGTTGTGTTTCGCTGATTTGAAGCTGAGCTCTTTAAAGCACTGATATCCACCTTGATGGTACTCTCCTCGTAACCGCGCAGTGTGGGCGTGAAGAGGGCTTCAATCAGTCAACCAAGTGGTCTTTGGATTAACCATTAGCACATAACTTCCGTTTAAAACTTGAAACAACTACTTCACCGAAATTTCGAGTTTATATCTCTCTCCACTTGTTAGATACTATTGACAACCCTGGTGGTAAAGTCTGAGTTGATACGGGGCTAGTTTCTGCAAAAATGTTCCCTACAATATACTTGTTGTAAGCATTAATACTTGGCAATACAATTTGGCATTTGGGATCACTGTCGACACATGTATAAATTCTTTTTTTTAGGAACTGTGATAACCTGCTTCAAATTCCAGGGCAGAGCAAGTTTTGCACAGAATTGTCGCTGTGGCCCCATTGTCACTTAAGCTGGTCACTTACCCTAACAGAAATCACTGATCCCAGGAGCAATTCATTCAGACTTTGTTTCCAGTTGGTTTTCAAAATGAGCACCTCACTTCACCTTAGTACATCGCGTGTTCGGAAAAAATCACGTCAGGCTAACCAATATTGGTCTTTGGGCCACACATTCGAATCCCAAATTTACCACTCTAACTCCCTACTTTATAGTATATCCTGTTACCCCGTGATTCGCTACAGCCCCTTTCCTGGAATTCGGTTAGTTAATAAAAAAATTGAGGGCGATATATGAGAACGACTTTCTTGCGTTTTACAAAATATGATTCGAAACATTATAACCGGTTCGTTGTAAGACACGACCAGTCCGACAGCAACGAAGTTCTTTTTGTCTGATTAAACTACTATCTATCTGTCTGCCTGATCTGTCATATACTACTGTTTTTTTACTCTGTTAGGTGTGATTCCCACACTTCATCATACTATTGTTATAACTTTTTTCAGCATTTTCTTACCCACTTTCCCCGGTTTTTATTGGCTAAAGTAGGTGTCCACTGTGCATGTTTCATTCTCTTACATTTTTCGATTGCTACAAACAGAACAGGATTGTGTTACCACAGTAACCGATGGGTTTGTTTGACTCCATCCGTAGCTAAGTGGCACAGCGCTTTTCAACGTATCCCTCTGGATGTTGAATCTTCCGCTTTGCATTTGTATACAGTAGTCAGGTGCGAAGTTTTTCGTCAGAGCCCACATCCATGGGCTCTTGCTGAGGTGATTGAGACTGTTTGCTTGCGTAAATCCCACTCAAGCGAATTGTGTCATATCGTGTATGGACAAAGTGAAACTATCTGAAGATATTGCAGCGACCACAACCTTCTCACAAGACGTGGCAAATGTCATGTAATATGCCCGGTTGGTGAATAATCTAAAACGATTGGATACAAGGAGACGAAAGTGTCCTATTTCGTGTCACTCACGATATCGAGATATTTTCATCTGGAATGCTTTTTTGTTGTTGTTTTGAACAAATAGTGTGATTTTGTTCCTAATGCTTATAATCGTGTATACTGCTGCATAAATGTCATCCTTGCTTTCCGTTGGATGGTTTATCGATTAGTTTTTCTAATCTCCATCTCTCACTCGCACCGTATTCATTTCCAGGATCTGATGGTTAAAGCAGATGACTTGAAGAATAAACTAATGAAATCACGGGATAGCCAATAATGTCTGTCGCCCCCCCCCCTCCCACGTTTTTTGATGATGGGTTGTTCAGATTCCCAAATATTCACACACAAATACACACCCTCTGCATGTCTCTTGAATGCCTTTCCACTTGTTTTCCGTTGCTGTGTTGAAGAAATAAAAAAGCTTATGAATTCCATCGTGATTAGTTTTTTTTTCACGAGTAGTACGGGCTACTGTTGGGTTTTATTGTGTCGACTGTCCACACTCGCACCGAGATAACCTAGGAACAAAGCCAGTGGTTGACGTGTCTTTCTGAACGATCGAGCGAACTCAGTAGGAGCAGTACAATAAGAAGAAAACGTGTAACATTCACCAATATCTGGTCAAAACTGTCGGAAACAAACCACAAATGTCTTTTTGCTAATAGATGGACGTGTGTGTCTGATTCGATCTGATTAACAGATGTTGACGCAATCAACAAACCTCCTATCCCATGTTCCCGCAAAATGGTACCCACTTCCCACGAAAAACGGTGGAACTGTGTTTCACACAGCAAGGGTTTTATTGTGACCGCCGAGTCACCGATGTCATTCTGTCCGTAATTGGACTAATCAGTGATAATATGCCGAGCGGCGGTTGTTCGGAATTCCCTAATTATCGTCTGTGGCGAACAAACAGGTGTGTTCCGTCTCAAGCGATGTGAAACAACAAATATGTTTTATTACTATTAATAATAATAATGATTGGTTATTATGTTTATTTATACATTTTTTAATCACAGGTGTGTTTTATAAACCGGGATGAAACAAACGTGATCTGTGTGACCTGCGGATCGTGGCAGTCGTTTGGTGTGTGTGTATAATGCCTGTGGGACGGATGAATGAATGCAGTATGAGGAGTATACAGTGGTGGTGATTAAGACAAGTGATATTGGTTATTGGCTTTGTCCGTAAAACCTAGACCACGAGAGACCGTTTTGTTCCCGTCTGCTGTTCCGTAACCGAACGGAACGTGTGAATCGTTTCAGCGGTGTGAGTTCACCTCCCATTCGATCGATCTAAGGCAACCAATCTCTGTTCTTCCGTATTCATCTCCCGAGTTTACCACTCGACCTCGTGTTTTTCTGTCACGGCAGTGAAGCAATAAACCTGTTTAAAGACGAATGGCAAAGATACGGGGTAGGGGGGGGGGGGGGGTGATGCAAGTCTCAGGGTGCATTGTTTTGCGGGCAATTCACATATGTTTACTCCATTTTCACTTGCATGTACAACGACAGTAGCAATTATTTTGAGTCTGCTCTATCCGGGCTTGAAAAATAGCACCAACTTCAAACTAGGTTGTTTAGTATTCACGTGTGGGACCCATGTGCTGTCTTACGCCGCTTAAATCCGTTGCCTACTGTTATGTCGCACAGCACTATATCAGGTGCAAAGAACACAAGACAGCACAGTAACACTAGTAGCACACGTGGACAGCGGACTAGCACTAAGTCTGAATGAATGATAGTTCTAGGAGCGGAAGCTACCTGGGCGAAACACAGGATGCACGGTCGGCTATCGATCTCTCAGGCCTCCCAAAACACGGGCGAGAAGACACGGCTTCAGCAGTGCAGGTTTTTCATGGCGTTGAACACAAGTCAATTTACAAGTTTTACTTTGATGCTTATTTGTGACTCAAAAATAACATCGATCAATGCAAGAAAAAGATTATACCAGTCAATTACACAGTGAGCAAAGTTCAATCCGTCAGGTTATCGGATCAGACGGACAGACTGAGTGCATGTTGCCGTACGGCGTAATATTGATTAATCTCCGCGAGATTATTGTTGATCCGAGATGACACTAATTAAGGTTAGATGTGTTGTAAATTTGTTCGATTTTTCCCGACAAAATTAGCAAACATGTAGCCGGGCTTATCTTGGGACGAATAGCAGTGATCTTCATCCCAACATCATGACTCTTGTCGTGTTGATTTGAATCGTTCTCTAGTTAGGGAACTTGCCAACACGGCTACGATCGTGCCGTATACTTCCTCAAAGCTTTCGCGACACAGGTACTGCCCTCTCGTCCGGGGCTCAGTTCATATCCGCTCCCGTGCACACTGCTATCACCATTCTTAAGCAGTCGAGTTTTTATACCACAGTCACAACGCAGGACAGAAGTAATTTAAATAGTCGTTGATCAGGTTTACTGATGCTAACAGCACGTGATTTTTTTATTACACAGTGTAATGAACAGCAGCCCTATTTTTCAGTGATGGAAATCAGTAACCTAAGTCCTGCGGTTTGGAGTGGCGAACCACATAAGGCCTCACTGGGTTATGCGTGGTACTGAACCGGACAACAGCAAAGGTGTCTACCACCGACGTTGGGTGGCGGTGGCCAGGCTTGAACCTCGGACCTCAGAGTCCAAAGTGTGTCGGTGACAGCAACTAAACCACTGCTCCACCACTACCCAAACAATAGGACATGCCATCAAATGTCACAACAAGATAGAATTTGAGTGTTGGGAGCCGTTAAACCGGTGAGGTATAGCGGAGATGTATCAATCATACCATGGGTAACTTGGGGCTTAAGTGAGGAGTGGTGACGTTGGATACATCGTCAAACACAAGTGGGCGCTTACCGTCTCACTAAGTTCGAGGGCCACTGCTTTGAGGTGCTACTCACATTTGTGAGTAGCATGGTTGGGGTGCGCAGAAGGATGCGAATGGCGGTTTCTCACAACGGTAAAAAATGAGCAAGACCTCATAGAGCGAATTATCGTGTTCTTAATTGTAAATACAGAAAATGCGCATCAGTTATCCTGCGTTCTTTGTTGGAAATATGATGACCTGTTCCGAATGAGACGTCTTGTTTTACGTACGTCAATTTATCGATTCCTTTACGGTGTTCGCATCAAAACGACTCCTCGTCCTGGCACTCACTGTCTTGTGGATACATAACACTAGGAGGTCGACATTGGGGGTGAGTGGCTAACATAAATTTTAGCAATAGGAAACCAAGGAACGAACTATGTCGGATGAAAAATAGCGATGGTCTGATCCAACTAACCTGATCATCTGGGAATATGCGTGTATTTGAGTCCGGAAAGGTGTACACGTACCGGGCGATTTGAGCACCCAAGTCTTTCAGCGATCCGTCTGCGTGCTCCCGATCACACTGTTCTTCTTCGTCTGTCAGATCTTCCACACGACGATACAGGCCGACACAAATTGTCCCGGTTTCTTGTAGGACAGTGACGAACATCTCACCGAACGTGAGTGTCATTTCGTCCTATCCGTCCAGGTTGTTGAGAGGTTCATGCAAAACGTGTGGGTAGGGAATCGGAAGAAGAGGAAAAGATATGAAGGCGATAATGTTCACCCAGTTTGAGTTGCTGTATCCGATAATCTTTGTTCGCTAGGTCCCGAGATTCGGACCTGGCCACGCAGTTTTTGTACCACGTGATTCAACGCCACCTGTACGAGTGAGGCCTTTTGTCGTTCGCCACTAAGTTCCGAGGCTTGAAGACCCTGTTCCCACGCATGAACAAGAGATCCTTGTGACTCCGGGGTTTATCCTTTTTTTTACTGCTCACCACAGAAAAGTGTGTAGCGAGTAAATCATTCGATCAAAATCACATGGTCCTATCTGATACTGTTATTCATTACTGTGAGCTCATTACTATTGCGTCTTGATGTTTCATGGAATTACGTTCTCAGTGAGCGCTGACAATGATAAGGCAATTTGCTATTCAAACTCACTAAATGAAGGAACGCGTCTACGTTACTCAAGAAACTTTCTTAGACAATCACCAACGAGGAGAGGATTATTCACGTGCACATATAGGTAAAACAGATTACATTCAAGACGATTCCCAACGCGCCTAGGATAAGGCTAATTCTGGAGCGGTATGAACTACAGAGTGCAAAATAAAAGACCCTGAGAAATATCACTATCGCTGGGGATCTGAAATAAGACGGAAATCACCGTAATGATGCACCCGGATTTGCCTATTTGTCTAGAAATAGACCTATTCAAATGGATGAACTAGTTCGATTAAAGAAGACAATTAGTGTGCCTTTTTTGTGTAGACGGACCGTTTAGATTTTCTCCAATCCTGCAACTGCGTATCACTCCGTTAATGATTTGTGGGTTTCACCTCTTTTGGAGTTCTACAGGTTATTTGAAGTAGCCCGGTCCGGTGACAAAAGTATTGCACATCCATTTCTATAAATTTTTCGATTTAAGATGTCATGTTGCTTTGTGGATAGTACGATATCGCGATTACTCCTTCGTTTCACATTGTCTTGTAGTTTTTGTGATGATCTTGTTGCCACGCCATACCCGTCCATGGTGGCACGGTGGTAAGGTCATCACTTAGCACCCCGGAGGACGAGTGATCGAATCCCACCACCAACACCTGACTTTTCCCATGTGTGCATTTTATGGCACCCTTTGATTGTCCGCTTCTCCTTTCGTGAAGAAATTGTATGTTTGTGCTTGAATAAAGGGAAGTAAAATGAAAGGAAGAAACGAAATCCGTTGGAAAATGTTGAAAATCGGTTCTCGTAGCTCGGGTGAACTGAATTCCATTTCGCTTGTTCGACGAGCTTGGCAATTTGTTTGCAAACGTTTCATCACCAGCCGAGGTGACATCATCAGTGCTTGCGAAGTGGCAGTGTTCTGTCTGTACCCGTTCGTTTATATATGCGTGCTTCACAATGGAGACCGTGAAGGAGAACCAACTGGCGTTTTTGGACATCAGAACGCCATCGGGAAAACTGGAGACAACGGTCTACCGCAAGGCAACACATACAGATCAAATCCTAAACTTC